>CM065748.1:6103417-6120917 GCA_033310375.1 Conus canariensis | reverse complement strand
AGCAAGATGGGAAGTGGTGAAAAAAAGGACAGAAAGAGAAAGATGGGAGTGGTGAAAAAAAAGGACAGAAAGAGAAAGATGGGAAGTGGTGAAAAAAAGGACAGAAAGAGAAAGATGGAAGTGGTGAAAAAAAGGACAGAAAGAGAAAGATGGGAAGTGGTGAAAAAAAGGACAGAAAGAGAAAGATGGGAAGTGGTGAAAAAGGACAGAAAGAGAAAGATGGGAAGTGGTGAAAAAAAGGACAGAAAGAGAAAGATGGGAAGTGGTGAAAAAAAGGACAGAAAGAGAAAGATGGGAAGTGGTGAAAAAAAGGACAGAAAGAGAAAGATGGGAAGTGGTGAAAAAAAGGACAGAAAGAGAAAGATGGGAAGTGGTGAAAAAAAGGACAGAAAGAGAAAGATGGGAAGTGGTGAAAAAAAGGACAGAAAGAGAAAGATGGGAAGTGGTGAAAAAAGGACAGAAAGAGAAAGATGGGAAGTGGTGAAAAAAAGGACAGAAAGAGAAAGATGGGAAGTGGTGAACAGAGAGAGAGACAGAAAGAGAAAGATGGGAAGTGGTGAAAAAAAGGACAGAAAGAGAAAGATGGGAAGTGGTGAACAGAAGAAGGACAGAAAGAGAAAGATGGGAAGTGGTGAAAAAAGGAGAAAGAGAAAGATGGGAAGTGGTGAAACAGAGAGAGAAGAAAGAGAAAGATGGGAAGTGGTGAAAAAAAAGGACAGAAAGAGAAAGATGGGAAGTGGTGAAAAAAAGACAGAAAGAGAAAGATGGGAAGTGGTGAAAAAAAGGACAGAAAGAGAAAGATGGGAAGTGGTGAAAAAAAGGACAGAAAGAGAAAGATGGGAAGTGGTGAAAAAAAGAGAGAGAAAGAGAAAGATGGGAAGTGGTGAAAAAAGGACAGAAAGAGAAAGATGGGAAGTGGTGAAAAAAAAGGACAGAAAGAGAAAGATGGGAAGTGGTGAAAAAAAGGACAGAAAGAGAAAGATGGGAAGTGGTGAAAAAAAGGACAGAAAGAGAAAGATGGGAAGTGGTGAAAAAAAGGACAGAAAGAGAAAGATGGGAAGTGGTGAAAAAAAGGACAGAAAGAGAAAGATGGGAAGTGGTGAAAACAAAGGACAGAAAGAGAAAGATGGGAAGTGGTGAAAAAAAGGACAGAAAGAGAAGATGGGAAGTGGTGAAAAAGGACAGAAGAGAAGATGGGAAGTGGTGAACAGAAAGAGAAGAAAGAGAAAGATGGGAAGTGGTGAAAAAAAAGGACAGAAAGAGAAAGATGGGAAGTGGTGAAAAAAAGGACAGAAAGAGAAAGATGGGAAGTGGTGAAAAAAAAAGGACAGAAAGAGAAGAGGGAAGTGGTGAAAAAAAAGAGAGAAAGAGCAAGCAAGGATGAGAGAGAAAGGAAGCAGGCTGGAAAACTTGGATGATACAGATAGGGAGGAATGGAAATGTGTCAGAGAATGGGCAGGAGGAAGTGAAGGGGAAGGGGAAACCAGGGAAAGGAAAGGCAGTGGGTAGAAAACTGAGATGAAATGTGGGGTGCACTGTTCGTGCAGTGACAGGTAGACGGGCACCATTAGGCTGATCCCACAGCCCCATGGAAGCAATCAATTAAAGTATATACCATATGATATATTACGTCTTCCGGTTTCCTCAGATGGGTTTTTTTTTTCTAATGTGCTCTTTTTCTATGTAATGCATGTCACAATGTGTACATGCCTATGAACTCAGTCTTTACAGTGTATCATTTATTTCATCTCTGTGTTCAAATCGTTCCTTGTATTTACTTTTGTCATTAGGGTACCTAAAGTAGCTTGTCACAATAATTCTCTTTCTAGTAGCTTGTTTACACCTTTGACCTGTTTTTTTGTAAACCATCACTTGCAATGACATGGTCTCATCCACAGGATGTTGGGCATAGTTCATATGCACAGCTACCTTACATGTCCTTACCTTTTTTGTTGAGAGTATCATTCTTGTAATTATCCCAACAGTACTTGAGACTGACAGTGGAGCCAATAGAATGAAGCATCACTATGTATGGTACATGTTACATGGTATACTGAGTTGCATTCTGTGCAGATTACACCACTAGTTCTTTTTGTTCGGGATATTTATGTAGAGACTGGAGCTAACATGATAAATTGTCACCATGTATTTCATGTTATCTTAAGATCAACCTTAATTTTTTATCCCCTGCCATTCCACGAGATCCCCTGTTCAGGCTGTGTTTTGCAATATCAAAGTTCACATATCATGCACAGCCATGACCTTCATATTCAAACTACTCTTACCATCTACTTCTGCCAAAAGTGTGCATTTTTGCATGTTTTTTTTTTCTTTCTTTTTTCTTTTCTTATTATTACAAAGCCTTTTAATATGCAAAGTGTGTTATCCATATTTTATGCACAACCATAACCTCTATATTCAAAGTACTCTTACCATCTACATCTACCAAAAGTATGCATATTTTCTATCATGTGTGTGTGTGTGTGTGTGTGTGTGTGTGTGTGTGTGTGTGTGTGTGTGTGTGTGTGCGTGTTCTTCTTTTTAACAAAGCCTTCGAATATGTAAAACGTTTTATTCATATCTTATGCACAACCGTATTCAAACTACTCTTACTGACGACTTCTACCAAAAGGGTGCATTTTTTCCTTCTTTTTTTCTTAACAAAGCCTTCGAATACGTAAAAAATGTTCATAACACTCCTCGTATCATCTACTACCAAAGTGTGTAATTTTTCCATTGCTTTTTTTTCCCGCAAAACCTTCGGAAATGCAGAAAGTTTAATGTATCATCTACTTCTATCAAAAGTATGCTTTTGCTTTTTTTCCTTAAAAAAATTTTTTTGGGGGAAAAAATGGAAAGTTTGATTAATATCGTATGCACAGTCATGACCTTTATATTGGAACTACTCTTATCATCTGCTTCTACCAAAAGTGTGCATTTTCATATAGTATGCATTATCGTGACCTTTATATTGAAACTACTGTTATCATCTACTTCTGTCAAAGGTCTCCATTTTTTCATTGATTTGGTACAAATTCCTTGGATACATAGACAGAGAAATCGTCACTTCTTGTCACTTTTTATAATGACTTTATAATACAGTACAGCTGGCCATTCTGACTGCTAGCATTTTTGACCTCCCTTCTATCTGATGGATTTTCGAACACAGCTAAGTTCAAATGTTTTATCTTGTGTTCCGTATTCTTTAGGTGTGTGTGTGTGTGTGTGTGTGTGTGTGTGTGTGTGCGTGCGTGCGTGCGTGCGTGCGTGCGTGCGTGCGTGCGTGCGTGCGTGCGTGCGTGCGTGCGTGCGTGCGTGCGTGCGTGCTTTTCCTTACTTTTGCTCATATCTTTATCTCCTTCATTAGCTGGCTGCTGGAGGTAGGGGCTGAAGGCTTTTTTTTTTTTTTTTTAATTTTAACCGTTCGCGTTGAGCATACTTATGACAGTTCTTTATTTGATACAGAGCGTAGACCAACAGTCAGTCACCAGGATTCTGACTCCTAAGTCCTAATAAGGGGACAGAGGCTTTCTCTGGACAGTCGTCCCGTCCTTCACGACAGACTTTGATTGCCCCTACAGGCTGCAAAGGAAAGGCCAGATAGTTACATCATAACCTCCCCTTCTTCATTCACGTTTTCTGTCCTGCTTTCTTGACTTGTTTAGCCTAATAAAACAAACATGTATTCCAGACATGCGATGTAAATAGTTTTGTTCTCAGTCCAGGCTTCTATGGGCCAGCATCCTGCAAATGAAGCGATCACCACTTACTGAGTCATTCTTTATTGCCTTCTTCCTCCGCAGCTTTCTGTTCTTTTTCCAAACCTCTGCCAGTAATGGGCAATTTGTAGCACCCAATTGTTTGGATCCCCTCACCTCCCACTCACACCTCCGCCACTGTTTTTTTTTTCTTTAACCTAGTGATGTGATGTGATTGAGCTTTCGCAAGTGATTGTTTGAGAAAGACATATGCTCTTTCTTTTACACAGTGAATTTATAGCTCTCACTTCTTTGGTATTACACACCTTCCACCTTCTCCCCGTGCCTCCGCCACTGTGTTTTTTTTTTTTTCGTCAGAATAGTAATGTTATGTGAGTGAGCTTTGTCATGTAATTATATGAGCTGTTCATATCCTCTTTCCTTGAAACAGTGCCATTATAAGAACAATATATGAATAAAGTATCTGAATTGGAACCTCTTTTTTGTGCTTTCTCTTATCCTCTCTCTTATCCTCTCTCTCTCTCTCTCTGTCTCTGTCTCTGTCTGTCTGTCTCTCTCTCTCCCTCTCTCTCTCTCTCCCTTTCTCTCCCTTTCTCTCTCTCTCTCTCTCTCTCTCTCTCTCTCTCTCTCTCTCTCTCTCTCTCTCTCTTCTGGCTGTGTCTTGATCCGAACTCTACTCTTTCTCTCTTACTAGCTCACTAGTTTTGAAAGTGTTTGCTTACCAAAATTGGATGTGTGTGTGCGTGCGTGCGTGCGTGCGTGCGTGTGAGAGATAGAGAGACAGTCCGTGTGTGTGTGTGTGTGTGTGTGTGTGTGTGTGTGTGTGTGTGTGTGTGTGTGTGTGCGTGCGTGCGTGTATGTGTGTGTGTGTGTGTGTGTGTGTGTGTGTGTGTGTGTGCGTGTATGTGTGTGTGTGTGTGTGTGTGTGTGTGTGTGTGTGTGTGTGTGTGTGCGTGTGAGTTAGATTAAGGCGTAGGGGGTTACCTGCAGCATTAAGGATGTTGAAAACGTTATTTAACAGAATAAAGAAAAGAACACCATGAAAGGTTCAATATCAGGATTGTTAGGAACATACTGGGCATCGTGATATATGTCCCCAAAAAGAACGAGTGCCTTATCTCAGTAGGCTTGGAACAACGCCATACATCATGATTCCCATAAATAGATTGAAAATGGGGACCGGGGAGCTAACACTTAACTTTAACTCACAAGGCAACAGGAGTAACCTCCCTTAGCGAGTTCACAATGTTGCACCCCCAGCAAGGAGGGAGGAGGTGTCCTGGGGTTTGGAGAGGTCAGTTTGTCATCAAACGTTTAGTAGCAACATTCCTATTCTTCATACGCGCCTGTCCAAATGCCCGGATATAGAAATCAGTGATGGGAATTCCCACCTGAGAAACTAGTCCAGTGCGTCTTGCAAATCCTCCTCCTCCTTCTCCTCCTCCTCCTCTTCCTCCTCTTCATCCACCTCCTCCTCCTCCTCTTCATCATCATCATCATCATCATCATCATCGCTTCGTCGTCATCGTCATCGAAGTCGTCGATGTCATTAGCGTCGTCGTTGTCGTCGTCATCATCATCATCATCATCATCATCATCACAGTATTATCACTTTCAGCACTTTGACATTATCATCATAATAATCTCATCACGGTTCCTTCACTGTCACACTAACTGTTCTTGTTGCTGAGGCAAATCAGTGTGCTACACGTCCCTTTTAAAGCAGACTGAAATATACTACGCACAAAAAGTTAAGGATCGGTATGTGAAAACAGGTGCGTAATAAACTCAGTTCGCTACTGTTATTTATTTCTTAGTCCAGCCAAATTGTCATGAATTCTTGTTCAGCTGTAAGTGGGCGATGTTGTGTTAGTGCGAAAATTGCACGGGATTCTCTACTACTGAGCTGGGCCGCAAACGGAAAAGCGGAAACTTGCGAAAAATGACCTTGTTTTGGACCGTTCTGCCTGAACACATTGCACTTGCCAGATGGAAAAACCATTATGCACGTGCAAGCACTGCTGTTTATGTGTGAGATGCTGTCGCTCGCTTGGCTATATAAGAAGACATTCCACCAGTAGTAGGCCTGATCTGACAATGCCTCCACGACGAAAATTAAGCGAGTTGGATAGGGGACGAGCTGTTGCATGGTTCCAAGATGGTGTTCCCAAGCGAGAAGAGGCCAGGCGACTTCATGTGTCCATCTCGATCATTGTCCGACTGATTCAACGCTTCACAGCCACTGGGATTGTCCATGAAAGACGCAGATCTGGTCGACCGAAGAAGACAACCCACGTGACGATTGTCTCATTGAACGACAAGCCCTGCAGACAAGAACAGCCTCTTCCAGCATAATTCAAAGGCAGTTCAGGGTGGCTACTAACATCAACATCAGCCTGCAGACCATACGGAACGGCCTACATGGGTTTAATCTCCGTTCTCGTCGCCCAGCAGTAGGGCCACGCTTAACTCCAGCCCATAGGGCAGCACGCCGCGCCTTCTGCGCACGTCACGTGAGGTGGACACGTCAGCAATGGTCCCAGGTCCTGTTCAGTGATGAATCACGCTTCACCCTTCACCACAACGACGGCCGACTGAGGGTCTGGAGGCGCCCAGGGCAACGCTTTACTGATGCCACTGTCCAAGAAAAGGTGGCCTTTGGTGGAGGTTCTGTAATGGTCTGGGGGGCCTTCAGCCTTCACCACAGAACACCCTTGTATCATGTACAGGGTAACCTGACTGGCATCCGATACCGGGATGAGATCCTTCGACCGCTGGCTGTGCCTACACTGCAGCAGATGGGACCGAGGGCTGTCGACCAGGATGACAATGCTCGCCCCCACAGGGCAAGGGTGGTCAACGACTTCCTGCAGCAGTCTGGAGTCAACAGAATGGAGTGGCCAGCATGCAGTCCTGATCTCAACCCGATTGAGAACCTCTGGGATGAGCTGGATCGCAAAGTGAGGAGTCACCCCCCTCCCAGGGATGCCCAACACCTCTACCAGATGCTGCAGGCTGAGTGGCAGGCGCTTCCACAGAGGATCTTCACCAACCTGGTCAACTCGATGAGGACTCGCTGCGTCGAGTGCCAGAACAGCCATGGTGGTTACACGCATTACTGAGCTTTTGGGAGCATCAGTATGCCCTGTCTTGTGATTTCAATGACTTTGGGAAATCAAATTTGGATACGTACCCACTTTAATCAAATGTACACACCAAACGATTGCTCGAGATTGAAGGCAATTGTGTATCGTTATCACTAAAGAATGGAATTAAATGTTGGCCAAACTTCAACGCATTGACTTTCTTATTTTGACAGTTATGAATGTTTGTGAAAGTGATCCTTAACTTTTTGTGTGTAGCTTACTTCCTGCACCCGTCCTCCACAGCTTTCTCTGACCTCCTTAACACACAAAGAAATATCTAGTATCGTTTAGCTTCACGAAGTCGAACCCTTCGGAGCGCGTAGTGTGTGTAAGCGTATAGTGAATTGTATTCATGAAAGTTAGGGGACATTGTGAGTGTTCGTCAATCATTGCCACCGAACTAAGTGGTACATATCTGGAGACAGGCCTTCCTTCAGTCAGTTTATGTACGGGTTGTGTTCAGTGATGTTCCTTTTTTTTTCAAAATCGAAGCCATCACGACAAATGTGTATTGTGTCATCTGTTCACATTACAAATCCGACTATAATAACATATTAGTGATATCAAAGCTGATTTTAACGAACAAAAGAAGGCGTGTCATTTCAATAAGTAAATTTAAAATTTGTCGGTAGTTATGCTGAATACATGTGCGGATATCTTGTCACAGTAGTTATTCTGTATTACATCTATTACAACTGGTAAATTAGATGGATGAATTTTTTTCTGTGCCATTTGAATGAATGTCACTAAAGTATTGATAATAAATCCTTTTGTAAGCTAAACGGTACGAAAGGATTAAACCCTAAGTTTAAAGTTTCCACACCGTTTTACCGTACCTCTTTATGCATATTTTGGACAACATCCACATAAGCTGGGTTTTTTTTTCTGACCCGGGTAAATCCAAACTGAAGGAAGAATAGGGCTGCATGTGTATAGATGAATGTAGGAAGGGGAGGGGAAGGGGGAAAGGGGAGAGGGGTGGGGACGATATTCATTCAAACAAATTTCTGCCAGCAACATAATCATGGTCAACAGTTATGGCAGAATGGCACGTATGCTGGTGGTTCTCTTTCTGTAATGGACCAGTCTACAAACGCAAAAGAATCAAAAGCGCTGAGTTAGAAGCGTCCATCGCGTTTGAATCGCGTTTCTCTCTGTTTCAGATGAAGACACTTTCTGAATGCAGTCAATGACAAGAGGCAAGACTGATCAATCCGAAATATACTCTTTGTGTACGTAGCGTTTCTCTCTGTTTCAGATTAAGACACTTTCTGAATGCAGTCAATGACAAGAGGCAAAACTGATCAATCCGAAATATACACTTTGTGTACGTAGCCTTTCGTGAGAATATTTTGAGGTGTGGTTGTACCGTCATAATCTGACTTTTTAAATGTTCCCTGTTATAGTTTTGTTTTAAATGATTGCATGTCCCTTTCTGTAGAATTTTCCGCCATGCATTTTTCTGGACATCATTCACTTCTCCTGCTGCTGATGGCGTACAGTGTGTGTGACTTCCACGAGCGATGTGAGTAATGAAGCCATCTTTGTGTGTGTGTGTAAGTGTGTGTGTGTGTGTGTGTGTGTGTGTGTGTGTGTGTGTGTGTGTGTGTGTGTGTGTGTAAGTGTGTGTGTGTGTGTGTGTGTGTGTGTGTGTGTGTGTGTGTGTGTGTGTGTGTGTTCATTCTTGAAATTCTGAGCTGATCATTTTCCAGTTTTCTGTTACTCTCAAGCATGTACCATAAGAAAATGATGGAGTGGCAGGCAGAAAACATTCAATCATTATAACGCCGAACAAGAAAGGATTTGAGGTATTTCTAAACTGTTGACATAAGGCTCATGGTAGGTCTATATATATATATATATAACATATCTGCTCATGTTAAACTCTTTCCTGTCTTGTCTCTTTTAAGTGTAACAATTTTATGAATTGTTCACCACTATAATTTTTTTTTTTTACTGAGATAATTGTATGAGCGGTATGCCACAGTTACTCTTTCCTTCATTTTTTACCGCGATAATTGTACGGATGGAACACCACGATCATTCTTCTTTGTTTAAATGTGATGAGTGTACCACAATGACTCTTATCTTTAATTCGTAAGCACTGAATCATATAGCTTTAAACTATGCAAATTGTGCACATGGTACATGCAAATGACTCTTTTCTTTCTTTTAATTGTGACATTTGTATCAAAGGTACATCATATGACTATTGTCGTATTTCTCAGTCGTGATAATTGTACAAATGATACACCACAAGGATCTCTCTCTCTCTCTCTCTCTCTCTCTCTCTCTCTCTCTCTCTCTCTCCCCTCCTCATGCTAGTTATACAAATAGTGCACCACAGTGACTCTGTCTGTCTTTCCCTCTCCCATCCACCCTTTTTTTTCGTGAAAACTGTCCAAATGATTTTCCACAATAACATGTCTTTCTAGTAGTACTAATTGTCCAAACTCTACACTACGTTACCTCCTCCACTTTAATGGTGAAACATGTATAACGGTATACCATACTAATCATTTTTTTTTCCTTCATGTGACGATTTTGCAAAACACATAGCACACTACAGGGATTTTTTTTATTTTAATGGTGGTAATTGTATAATGGTTGAATACACCACGAGGATTGTTCCTTTCTTTCTCGATTTTGTTTTCTATTAATTAATGAATCGATCAATTAATCAATCAGTCAATCAATCAATCAAGTGCTAGCTTGCTTGAGCGATTGATTGATTGGTTTATTCATTTCCATAGTGATAATTGTAAGTATGGCATACCCCAAGTACCTCTCTTTGGGCTCATGTACTTCAAGAATAAAAGAATACAGAGAGATCTCTCAACACGTGTCCCATAAATCAATGGAAAATCTGAGTTTGTGCCGGAAGTCGATGATAGGAAGCTATATATTTCTGTGTGTTCTGACTCAAGAGTCTGATAAAGATTTTACCTTGGGAAATTTTCGGCCAGCTACTGCTGGTCTTCATCAGCCGGACTGACTGGTAGTTGTGGTGGGTGTTGGTGTTCTATGAGTTGTCCTCACTGGTTGAGTGATGGGTGTTCAGCACAGACTTGTAAATGGGGGGCAGGTCATAGCCACAGTCTCTGTTCAAACTTGGTTTTCTCTCCCTGATTTCTATAGCTTCTTTCACTTTCCTTTTTGTGAACTGTGATTCAGCTGCAATTATGGTGGCGTGAAACATGTTGGTATGGTGGGATGTTGTTGTCAAATGTTCATAATATGCAGAAGAAGTTTTGGTAGTGTGTTCATTTAGCCTTGTTTTTAAAGGCCGACCAGTTTCTTCAATATAGTCCTCACCACACTCCTCACATTGAATGTGATACACTACACCACTTTTCTTTTCCAGCTCTTTCTGTCCTTGACTTTTGTAACCTGTGATCTATTGAATTCACTGGTTTGTGTAATACTTGCACACCGTGTTGGCTGAAAGTCCTTGACAGGCGCTCTGACATCCCTTTCACGTAGGGCAAGCTGATAGTGATGGACTTCTTTTCCTTGGATGCCTTTGTTTCGGTTTGGGGGTGTTGAAAATCCAGGAAGGATAACCGTTGGCTTTCAGAGCTGTCTTAACGTGGTGTTCTTCCTTCAGTTTATTCTGTTCTGAGGTGCAGTGGGTTTTTGCTCTGTATAGTAGAGTTCGGATAACTGAGCGTTTATGCTGTAATGGATGGTTTGAGTAAAAGTGTAGATATTGGTCAGTGTGTGTTGGTTTGCGGTATACTGATGTTTGCATGGTTCCCTCGTTGGTTTTATGAACTTTGACATCTAGGAATGGGATCTGATGGTCTTGTTCAGACTCACAGGTGAACTGGATGTTGGGGTTGATGGAGTTGAGGTATTCAGTGAAGTTGTCCTTCTCTGATTCTGCTATGCTGCTGAAAGTATCATCAACGTATCTGTACCAAAGGGAAGGTGGGCTCTGGGAAGACTCAAGAGCTTCTTTTTCAAACTGTTCCATGTACAAGTTGGCCACTATAGGTGAAACTGGTGAGCCCATGGCTGCTCCTTGGGTCTGTTGGTAGAACTCACCTTTGTAGGAGAAATAGGTGCTGGTGAGGCATAACTCCAGGAGTGTCATGATCTGGGTCACACTGAACTCTGTGCGGAGGCTGAGTGTGAGGTCATTTTCCAGTCTTTCCCTGACAAGCTTGAGAGCATGCTGGATGGGAATGCTGGTAAACAGTGAACAGACATCATATGATACCAGAATTTCTCTGTTCGGAATCTGCTGTTCTTTAACTTTGAGAACAAAATATGTGCTATTGATGATGTGATGTTCACTTTTGCCTGCAAGGGGTGTCAGGATTCCTGCAACAAGTTTGGCTGTCTCATACATCACACTCTCACAAGATGAAACGATGGGGCGGAGTGAAGCACCTTCCTTGTGGATCTTGGGTACACCATATATTTTTGGTGCACATTCTGTTGTGGGATAGAGGTGTGTGTAAAGGTGTGATGTATGAGACAGCCAAACTTGTTGCAGGAATCCTGACACCCCTTGCAGGCAAAAGTGAACATCACATCATCAATAGCACATATTTTTGTTCTCAAAGTAAAAGAACAGCAGATTCCGAACAGAGAAATTCTGGTATCATATGATGTCTGTTCACTGTTTACCAGCATTCCCATCCAGGATGCTCTCAAGGTTGTCAGGGAAAGACTGGAAAATGACCTCACACTCAGCCTCCGCACAGAGTTCAGTGTGACCCAGATCATGACACTCCTGGAGTTATGCCTCACCAACACCTATTTCTCCTATAAAGGTGAGTTCTACCAACAGACCCAAGGAGCAGCCATGGGCTCACCAGTTTCACCTATAGTGGCCAACTTGTACATGGAACAGTTTGAAAAAGAAGCTCTTGAGTCTTCCCAGAGCCCACCTTCCCTTTGGTACAGATACGTTGATGATACTTTCAGCAGCATAGCAGAATCAGAGAAGGACAACTTCACTGAATACCTCAACTCCATCCACCCCAACATCCAGTTCACCTGTGAGTCTGAACAAGACCATCAGATCCCATTCCTAGATGTCAAAGTTCATAAAACCAACGAGGGAACCATGCAAATATCAGTATACCGCAAACCAACACACACTGACCAATATCTACACTTTTACTCGAACCATCCATTACAGCATAAACGTTCAGTTATCCGAACTCTACTATACAGAGCAAAAACCCACTGCACCTCAGAACAGAATAAACTGAAGGAAGAACACCACGTTAAGACAGCTCTGAAAGCCAACGGTTATCCTTCCTGGATTTTCAACACCCCCAAACCGAAACAAAGGCATCCCAAGGAAAAGAAGTCCATCACTATCAGCTTGCCCTACGTGAAAGGGATGTCAGAGCGCCTGTCAAGGACTTTCAGCCAACACGGTGTGCAAGTGTTACACAAACCAGTGAATTCAATACGATCACAGGTTACAAAAGTCAAGGACAGAACAGAGCTGGAAAAGAAAAGTGGTGTAGTGTATCACATTTAATGTGAGGAGTGTGGTGAGGACTCTATTGGAGAAACTGGTCGGCCTTTAAAAACAAGGCTAAATGAACACACTACCAAAACTTCTTCTGCATATTATGAACATTTGACAACAACATCCCACCATACCAACAAGTTTCACGCCACCATAATTGCAGCTGAATCACAGTTCACAAAAAGGAAAGTGAAAGAAGCTATAGAAATCAGGGAGAGAAAACCAAGTTTGAACAGAGACTGTGGCTATGACCTGCCCCCCATTTACAAGTCTGTGCTGAACACCCATCACTCAACCAGTGAGGACAACTCAGAGAACACCAACACCCACCACAACTACCAGTCAGTCCGGCTGATAAAGACCAGCAGTAGCTGGCCGAAAATTTCCCAAGGTAAAATCTTTATCAGACTCTTGAGTCAGAACACACAGAAATATGAACAACCCGGAGTCGGAAAGTGTCTTTGCTCAGATAGGAAGCTAACCTAGCTTTCAATACTGACAGGATTGTGTTTTAAATAGCCCTGAAAAGGAGGCGAAGTGGGGGGGTGGGGGGGGGGGGTGGTCATTGGTGAGAGATCAGTGTAGTGTCAACACTGAAAAGAATAAAGTATGTTTTAATAAGCCATACAAGGGAGAGAATCGTTGGTGAGAGGCCAGTGTAGTATCAATACTGACAAAAATATGTCTTAATATACCATACAGGGGAGGGAACCTTTGGTGAGAGACCAGTGTGGTATCAACACTGACAAAATATATGTCTTAATAAGCCAAACAAGGGGGAATCGTTGGCGAGAGACCAGTCTGGTATCAATACCAACAGGACTTTGCTTTTATCATGATAGAAATGTTTTTTAAAACGCATGGGGAGTGGGAGTGGGTGTGGAATGGGGGGCTGTGGAAGTTGTCTTTGATGAGCGATCAGTCTATGCCCTTAAATACAGGAATGTGTTTTAAACACCCTGGAGGTGGAGGAGGGTAGGGAGATCTTGGAGGGTGGGGGAAGCTTTGTTTAGAAGTCAACTTAATATTGATGAAGAATTGTGTGTTTAACAGCCACAAAAGGAGGAGATCTTTACTAAGAGGTAAGTCGAGTATGACTAAAAGCAAGAATGTGCATTAAACGCCCTGATAGTGGATGACTCTTGATTGCGAGGTCAATGAATCGTTACTGATATGTAGAACGGTGTGTAAGCTCCATGAAATATTGATTTGTTCCAAACTGCTTGTCGCTGGGGATTATTGACATGTTGCACGGCGTTTGTAACTGTGGACTATTGACATGTTGCACAGTGTTTATCTCTTGGGGCTTTTGACGTATTGCACAGTGTTTGTCACTGGAGACTATTGACTATTGTATGGTGTTTGTCACTGAGGACAATTGACGTGTTGCATGGTGTTTGTCACTGGAGACTATTGACTATTGCACTGTGTTTGTCGCTGAGGACTATTGACTATTGCACAGAGTTTATCACTCAGGACTATTGACGTGTTGCATTTTGTTTGTCACAAGGGACTATTGACGTGTTGCAGGTGTTTGTCACTGCGGACAATTGACATGTTGCACACTGTTTGTTACTTGGGACTATTGACGTACTGCACAGTGTTTGTCTCTGGGGACTATTGACGTATTGCACAGTGTTTGTCTCTGGGGACTATTGACGTGTTGCATGGTGTTTGTCACTGGAGACTATTGACTATTGCACTGTGTTTGTCGCTGAGGACTGTAGACGTATTGCACAGTGTTTATCTATGGGGATTATTGATGTGTTGCACAGTGTTTGTCTCTGGGGACTATTGACGTATTGCACAGTGTTTGTCTCTGGGGATTATTGACGTGTTGCACAGTGATTGTCTCTGGAGACTATTGACATGTTGCACAGTGTTTGTCTCTGGGGACTATTGACGTGTTGCACAGTGTTTGTCTCTGGGGACTATTGACATGTTGCACAGTGTTTGTCTCTGGGGACTATTGACGTATTGCACAGTGTTTGTCTCTGGGGACTATTGACGTGTTGCACAGTGTTTGTCTCTGGGGACTATTGACGTGTTGCACAGTGTTTGTCTCTGGGGACTATTGACGTATTGCACAGTGTTTGTCTCTGGGGACTATTGACGTGTTGCACAGTGTTTGTCTCTGGGGACTATTGACGTATTGCACAGTGTTTGTCTCTGGGGACTATTGACGTGTTACACACTGTTTGTCACTGGCGACTATTGACGTGTTACACACTGTTTTTCACTGGGCTCTGTTGATATGTTGCATGACGTTTATCACTGGAGATTATTGACTATTGCATGGTGTTTGTCATTGGGGACTATTGACGTGTTACACACTGTTTGTCACTGGCGACTATTGACGTGTTACACACTGTTTTTCACTGGGCTCTGTTGATATGTTGCATGACGTTTATCACTGGAGATTATTGACTATTGCATGGTGTTTGTCATTGGGGACTATTGACGTGTTACACACTGTTTGTCACTGGCGACTATTGACGTGTTACACACCGTTTTTCACTGGGCTCTGTTGATATGTTGCATGACGTTTATCACTGGAGATTATTGACTATTGCATGGTGTTTGTCATTGGGGACTATTGATGTTTCGCACAGCGATTGTCACAGGGGACTATTGATGTTTGGCACAGATTGTCACTGGGGACTATTGATGTTTGGCACAGATTGTCACTGGGGACTATTGACGTGTTGCATAGTGTTTATCTCTGGGGACTATTGATATGTTGCACAGTGTTTGTCACTGGGCTCTGTTGATATGTTGCACGACGTTTATCACTGGAGACTATTGACTATTGCATGGTGTTTGTCATTGGGGACTATTGATGTTTGGCACAGTGATTGTCACTGGGGACTATTGATGTTTGGCACAGATTGTCACTGGGGACTATTGATGTTTGGCACAGTGATTGTCACTGGGGACTATTGATGTTTGGCACAGTGCCTGTCACTGGGGACTATTGATGTTTGGCACAGTGCCTGTCACTGGGGACTATTGATGTTTGGCACAGTGATTGTCACTGGGGACTATTGATGTTTGGCACAGTACCTGTCACTGGGGACTATTGATGTTTGGCACAGTGATTGTCACTGGGAACTGTTGATGTTTGGCACAGTGATTGTCACTGGGGACTATTGATGTTTGGCACAGATTGTCACTGGGGACTATTGATGTTTGGCACAGATAGTCACTGGGGACTATTGACATGTTGCACAGTGTCTATCACTGAGGACTATTGACGTATTGCACAGTGTCTATCACTGGGGACTATTGACATGTTGCACAGTGTCTATCACTGGGGACTATTGACATGTTGCACATTGTCTATCACTGGGGACTATTGACATGTTGCACAGTGTCTGTCACTGGGGACTATTGACGTGTTGCACAGTGTCTATCACTGGGGACTATTGACATGTTGCACAGTGTCTATCACTGGGGACTACTGACATGTTGCACAGTGTCTATCACTGGGGACTATGGGTGTTTTGCACAGTGCCTATCACTGGGGACTATTGACGTGTTGCACAGTGTCTATCACTGGGGACTATTGACATGTTGCACAGTGTCTATATGGGGACTATTGACGTGTTGCACAGTGTCTATATGGGGACAGTGTTCGTCGCTGAGGATCATGATGTGTTCCATGCTGCTTATCAGTGGGAACTCTTGACTCATTACATGATGTTTGCCACTTGGGACTGTTTACACTTTGCAAGCTTTTGTCACTGCAAAGTACTGATGTGTTGCATGGCGTTTGACTCCGGAGATTATTAGCGTGTTGCGCAGTGATGTCACTGGGTATTATTGATTTGCTTCATTGTGTTGGTTCTGTTCTGACAACCTCAGGGTGACCTTAATCGTCAGCCGGACTATGAACTAGGATTCTCCATACAATCCAGGTCAGTTGAGAAAGGCCAGCATGATGAAGGCTGTCTGTCTGATCCTGTACGTTGAGAAAGGCCAGCATGGTGAAGGCTGTCTGTCTGATCCTGTATTGAGAAGGCCAGCATGGTGAAGGCCTGTCTGTCTGTTCTGTAACGTTGAGAAAGGCCACATGTAGGTTCTCCTCAATCCGGTAGTTGAGAAAGGCCAACATGTGAAGGCTGTCTGTCTGATCCTGTACGTTGAGAAAGGCCAACATGGTGAAGGCTGTCTGTCTGATCCTGTACGTTGAGAAAGGCCAGCATGATGAAGGCTGTCTGATCCTGTACGTTGAGAAAGGCCAGCATGATGAAGGCTGTCTGATCCTGTACGTTGAGAAAGGCCAACATGATGAAGGCTGTCTGTCTGATCCTGTACGTTGAGAAAGGCCAACATGGTGAAGGCTGTCTGTCTGATCCTGTACGTTGAGAAAGGCCACATGATGAAGGCTGTCTGATCCTGTACGTTGAGAAAGGCCACATGTGAAGGCTGTCTGATCCTGTACGTTGAGAAAGGCCAACATGATGAAGGCTGTCTGTCTGATCCTGTACTTGAGAAAGGCCAACATGATGAAGGCTGTCTGTCTGATCCTGTACGTTGAGAAAGGCCAACATGGTGAAGGCTGTCTGTCTGATCCTGTACGTTGAGAAAGGCCAACATGGTGAAGGCTGGCTGTCTGATCCTGTATGTTGAGAAAGGCCAACATGGTGAAGGCTGTCTGTCTGATCCTGTACGTTGCAGGTGTGGACTTGGACATCCTGGGCAGCAGAACTGTCGCTGATTCAGAGGTGAACCTGACCTTTGCTCTACAGCCCACTGGTGACTGCTACAACCACATGTACCCGCCTAAAGCGATCAAATTCTTCCACATCAGTCTTAAATTCATATTTTGTCATCTCCGTTACAACAAGGACGACCGAAATGTGGGAAGAAGACAGAGGCCGGGAGACAGAGAGCTGCGAGTGCTGCAAGACAGACAATCACACGTGTAGCGTTAAAGGCACTCTAGGCGAAGGATGGAATGTGACTGTGATGATGAACAACGGGTTGAAACAGTCTCACATCATCCTGGGTAAGAAGAATGAATAAATGGATGAATGGAATAATGAATGAATGCGGAACGAATGAATGAGTAAATCAATGAATGAATGAATGAATGAATGAATGAATGAATGAATGAAAGACAATAACAAAATGAATGA
>CM065748.1:6095917-6098417 GCA_033310375.1 Conus canariensis | reverse complement strand
TGCTTGCATTTTGTTTTCTTCTTTTGTTTATGTGACTGTGTGCCCATCTGTCTGACTGGCACGTAACAGCCTACTCTCCTTTCAAGGGAATGGGATTTAATACGCTTGTGAGTTGTTGTCAAATTTATCATCTTCCTTGTTATTGTTGGTGATGGGTATTTCCTTGTGTCTACATTTGTGCAACTGCTGACAGCAGCATCCGTTTGGAATGACCAGAGTGGGGTTGTACCACCAAGGAAGAAAAGATTATTTTCCTTGGCAGGTCATTTACTTACGAGTGAACTGTCGTAAAATATATATGGTATATATGTCATCTACCTATATGTCATCTACCTATTGAGCAGTCAAACGAGTTTGAACTTGTAATAAAAACACGCGGCAAAAATATTTGTGGTGGCAGTGTTTCACTGTACGCCTTTCACTTACTTAGACATAAACTCTGTCTGTGGAAAAACCAGAGTACTGGTCCAAAATGAGCAAAATGTTACTTTGACCGAACATTGTGGGTGCGAAGGCGCTCATAACCAGCTTTTTGCTCCATTTTATCATTTCATACCAGAACGCCGCCATAAGTAAACGCTGCCACAATTTCAAATGGCCCCAAAGTACGCAGTTGGCTGCGGCTTTTTTTTCTTTTTTTTTAAATTTTATTTGTGTTTGTTTGCCGTTGACATTAAGAACTTTCATTACCAAAATCAATTGAAATCCAAGCAAATCTTTTGATTGTTAGATCATTATGGAACAAATTTCTTTATCATTCTTTCTACGTGCACCTTAATTCATTTTGTTTGATTACATATATGCCCCTTTACAACGGGGCATCGGCCTTAAATCTGAATAAATATTCGTATTCGTATTAGTATTCTCTCTCTCTCTCTCTCTCTCTCTCTCTCTCTCTCTCACACACACACACACACACACACACACACACACACACAACACACACAACACACATGGAAAACATAAAGAGAGAGAGAGAGAGAGAGAGAGAGAGTGCGTGACAGCAAAAGAACTGTTCAAGAGCTGAGAATATTTTGACATTTGCCAACATAACAGCTGTTCTCACTCGGTTTGAACCTGAATGTACAATGATTAACAATCATATGGATGAACATCTGAGAAAACGCTATCACTTCCACCAAGGGGCCAGTCACCAGTATAAACACGTCCTGTTCGTTTTCCATCGTGTTTGGTTGTGTTAGTTTCCGGTGATGACAGCTTCATGGTCAAGACATATGGAGAATCAGGGCCCATGATTGTGGGAACGACAAGAAGGCATACGATCACACACACACACACACACACACACACACACACACACACACACACACACACACACACACACTACTTCATTGTTTTGCTTTTTTTTCTGTATTGAGCAAGTGTAAGGAAGCCTGTTTGTGATTATTAATTTTCCTCCATTCAAGAGGGAAAAAAATCATTCTCTCTCTCTCTCTCTCCCCCTCTCTCTCCCCTGTCTCTGTCTCTGTATCTGTCTGTCTGTCTGTCTGTCTGTGTCTGTCCCTCTCTCTATCTCTCTGTCTGTCTGTCTGTCTGTCTGTCTCTCTCTCTCTCTCTCTCTCTCTCTCTCTCTCTCTCTCTCTCTCTATCCCGCTCTCTCTCTCATGAATTATTTGGAGTCCGTTCAATGTCTGATTAACGGCTTCCATGTATCACAGTCACAGCGCTAATCTGTTCAACAGATGACTTCTCATCCACGCACTTCTGCAGCCAGTCATGACGGAAATTCTCAAACAGTTTGCCAGGCGTTGGTAGTACAACTCTTGATGGAAATGTTGTTTCAAAAGGAATATTCAACACCACCATACCCAGATGCAGTTTCATACCTCAACAATCTCACAACAGACGACAGTTCTTCCTCAGTAAAAGAATCCAGTGACAATCCTGCCCCTGGTGGAGGAGGTCTGATGGTGACATACCACAGTGGAAGGGGGAAGCGGATACTGCCACACCTTTTCATTCATCTGCTAGAAACGTCTGTCAACATATCTGTCACAGTGAAAAACTTCAATCGTGCTTTTAGATTGCTGTCATGTTTTATACCACAATAGCACGTTTTTTTTATGTTGCAAGGGTTCATGTTTTTATCAGCTTTTCGAGTTATCCACGCTCTGCTTTGGCCTCTGGCATACATGTAGTGTGTCCACAGACCTGAGAAGGTGCTTTTGCCTTTATAATGAAGAACCTCCTCAATGTTTCCTGACAAGTCATCTCTTTCTGTCTTGTGATCCACTAGGTCAGCAATAGTTATGGAATGTTTGTCGAGAAATCCCCAGGTAAACGTCAAAGCACGAAGTTCAAAATCTGGAACGGATGATGACTCTGTATTTGGTGACATCATATGGTTAATGACACGCTGAACTTCCAGAAAATAGTAAAGATTTCAAAACTTCTTTAGGAGATGGAGCCACAGTTAAACATCCCTGTGAACGAATTAACGGTGGTGCCTACGTGCTGTGTTCAGATTGATTCAGCTATT
>CM065748.1:6080917-6090917 GCA_033310375.1 Conus canariensis | reverse complement strand
TGTGATGGACTTTTTCAATGGTTGTCAGGTAGTTGTGAGGGACTTTTTCAATGGTTGTGGGGTGGTTGTGAGGGACTTTTTCAATGGTTGTGGGGTGGTTGTGAGGGACTGTTTCAATGGTTGTGGGGTGGTTGTGAGGGACTTTTTCAATGGTTGTGGGGTGGTTGTGAGGGACTTTTTCAATGGTTGTGGGGTGGTTGTGAGGGACTTTTTCAATGGTTGTGGGGTGGTTGTGAGGGACTTTTTCAATCGTTGTGGGGTGGTTGTGAGGGACTTTTTCAATGGTTGTGGGGTGGTTGTGAGGGACTTTTTCAATGGTTGTGGGGTGGTTGTGAGGGACTTTTTCAATGGTTGTGGGGTGGTTGTGAGGGACCCTGTTCTGTTGTGGTGAGGTGATTATGAGGGACCTTTTCAATGGTTGTCAGGTGGTTGTGAGGGACCCTTTTCTACGAACTAATATGGTAATCATAAGAACATGGGAGGATAATATTATATGAAGAACACACATAAATTGGACTTTGATAGTCAAGATTTAATTTTCAACAGTTTTTAATTTGCTTTCAGGTCGACTTCGTCTGCCTATGACTACCCACAACCACTCCAACATCCTGCAGAACAGACAGGTAAAATCTGGGTCATGCATGTTCTTTTCTCTGTTTTTTTTTTTACATTTCACATTTGAAGATCCAGGTAATCATGTACAAGTAAGATATTGAACTGAACTTGACTACTCGAGGAAAATGGGTTTTTTGTGCAGAAATGTAGTGTGTCATTCGTCTGACTGGCGAGCATTGTTATTGTTACACCGTATATCTAGATAATCGTGCTGGAATGATGTGGTCAGTAACTATTTTGACACATATTCTTCTGAACTCAGTCTGATTGGTGCTTACTTCGTATTTTCCTCCGCCTCTTTTTCTTCCTTTTTCTTTTTCCCCTCTTTCTTTCTTTCTCTCTCTCTCTCTCTCTCTCTCTCTCTCTCTCTCTCTCTCTCTCTCCCCTCTCTCTCTCTCTCTCTCTCTCTCTTACACCCCATTCCCGGCTCTTTTGTTCATGGACTTGCAAACAATGTGGCATATATTGTACAGGGCTTTATTGTCTACTTGAATATAGAATGGATATGAGCTATTTTCATTTTTTTTCCCTTCTTCAGTGTTCTATCTTTGGACGAATATTAGGAGCAGTGTTATAATCAGAGAACAAATCTTGAATTCTATGCTGGAATTTCCTTATCATCAACTATTCTGATTGATATCATTCTGAGCTCGAGCGGACAGATTTCCTAGTCATTCCTTCAGCGTCCCTCTCCTTCTTCGGACATCCCCTCTCACTCATTCTTAGCTCTGTCTATCTGTCTGTATCTCTGACAACCTCTCTCTGTCTCTCTCTGTCTCTGTCTGTCTGTCTGTCTGTCTGTCTGTCTGTCTGTCTGTCTGTCTGTCTGTCTGTCTCTCTCTCTCTCTCTCTCTCCTCTCTCTCTCTCTCTCTCTCTCTCTCTCCTCTCCTCTGCACCTGTTTCTATTTCTCTCACTTTCCCCCTTCTGTTTACTTTCCTCTTCGTTTTCTCTCTTCATTGATTTGTTTTTTTATCGTCAAACTGGTAGTGCACATGTTATCTATTGGGTAAATTTCATCGGCAGAATCAGTAAGATTTCGGTAAGCTACCCTCTCTCCTCTCACTCTCTCTCCTCCTTCGTATTTGTTCTTTATTTCGCCCAGTTAGTCATGTATGTCGGACATTATTTAGATTTTGACTATATTATTTATAAGGTTTTGGTAAGTTGTGTCTCTCTCTCTCTCTCTCTCTCTCTCTCTCTCTCTCTCTCTCTCTCTCTCTCTCTCTCTCTCTCTCTCCTCTCCGCCTTTCCTTCTTGTTTTTTTTACCACCACCCTCGTCTGACTAGTCATACATACATGACATATTGCGTAGATTTTAACTATCCGAATGAATAGGGCGTTGTCTGTCAATTTTTGTGTGATTGGTCTTTTAGAAGAATTTTGGAGATAAGATTGTTGTTCAACTGCATACCTTGATTTGTACCCCAGTCACTCTGTCACTGACCATTCTTATTGGAATCCCTCCAAGTTTAAGTTGACTCGTTGATTTCAGGGTTGCGCCCTCTCCCCCTTCCCCCCTCCCACGCATATCCCCTTCTACGGCATTTACCCCAGCCCTCAAGCTTCCTCGGCTTCCGTCCTCCCCCCCCCCTCTCTCTCTCTCACTCTCTCTCTCTCTCTCTCTCTCTCTCTCTCTCTCTGTCTGTCTGTCTGTCTGTCAGTCTATCTGTCTGTCTGCTCCCCCTTCTCCATCTCTCTCTTTCTCTTTCTCCCCATTTTCCCATCTTTTTCCTTTCTACCTATCCCTCCCTGCCCTCTGTTCACGTTCTCTTTTCCAATCCTTTCCATACTCAGCACCCGGCCTTTCCACACCCCCATCTCCCGGTCCTTCCCTCCTTCCCTCTCCCTTTTCTCCACCTCCTCTCCATCCCCAGCACCTATCTTCCCACTACCCAACTATCTACCAAGTGCGCTCTCCGCCGTTTTTCTATCTTTGTCCATGATTGATAAAAAAAAAAAGAAGATACATAAGGATTGCTTTTCTAGAGATATCTCAGCAGTGTCTGTGTTTGCCTCCGCGGGGTCATCCGTGTGGATGCGAGGAATCAATTTCCTTAGGTGTCATACCCTTGAGTAAATGGCGGTTTGGAGTGACTTGCATTTTTGTGGTTCACGCGGAGAGGCTTGTGGGGATAAATGTGGATATTGCCTTTACTCATATTCATTCAGTTCAACCTAACCAAGTGTTGATAAATACCATTCTATGCATGTGGATCGAACAGCGAATCGACAGAATGTAATTATAAGACAGCTTATACACGAATGGCTAAGAGATTTGCACTTATGAACATTCTGTTTTGACTTCCTTGTTTTGATTTAATTACAAGTCGGGTGTCTGCCCAGGGAGGGTTGTCAACTTAAAATATGATTTTTTGGGTACTTTGTCATAATGTACTATGTCATTTTACATATGTATTTATGTACATTCTTTTTTTTGTTCTTTTTGTGTGTGTTGAGCTGATGTGGGGGGGGAGGGGGCGGGGCGAGCGTCTTGGATGGAAGCCTGGCGTGTGTTTTTGTTTCATTGTACAGTGCCTGGATTATTTGTGGTAATATACAGTGTTCATGTCAGCACAAGGGTAACTCTGTTGCAAGCCAATGTTGGACACAGTTAAAATAGTTTCACAAAACTGTCAAGGATTGGGAGACACACAGAAACGAAGGGATGTTGTTCCTTTTTTGAGGCAGAAACAGTTCTCGATATATTGCTTACAAGATACCCACTTAGAACCTAAATTGGAAAAATATGTTTATTCGGAATGGGGATATAAATGCTATTTTGCCTCATATAAATCAAACTCTAGAGGTGTAGCGGTCATGTTTAACAACAATTTTGAATTCACGATCGATGAAGTTGTAAGAGACGACAATGGTAATTATATTATTGTATGTTTTAGAACCATGAACACAAAAATCATTCTGGTAAATGTGTATGGTCCCAATAAGGATAATCCCAACTTCTATAAACATTTAACAGTTCTAATTAAAAAATACAATAACAAAAATGTAATTGCGGTTGGCGACTGGAATTTGGTTTTGGATCCAAGAATAGATTATTACAATTACAAGCAAATAAATAATCCTAAAGCAAAGGAACAAGTAGAAGCAATGATGTTGGAGTTAGAATTGACAGATATTTGGCGAGACGAAAACCCTAACACCAAGCGTTACACTTGGAGAAAACCCAATCCGCTTAAGCAGAGTAGACTTGATTTTTTCCTTTTATCCGACTACCTAATCTGGTATGTAGATAAAATAGACATTCACCCGGGTTACAGGACAGACCATTCAATGGTTTATTTGCAACTCAAGTTTGGTAAAACTGAAAAACGAAATACGTTTTGGAAGCTTAACAGTTCACTTTTAAGGGATAGTCAATATGTCAAGGAAACTAAGGAACTCATTCATTCTGTCATAGGAGAGTATGCAGTTGTAGACACGAACGAAAATATGTTAGAAAGTAATTCAGCATTTGATATTCAGTTTACCGTTCCGGACAAAATTTTTCTGGACTTTCTGCTGATGAAAATCCGTGCCAAAACCATTGCTTTCGCTACCATGAAAAAGAAAGTCGATCAACAAAGGGAAGATACTTGTATTAAAGACATACAGCGTTTAGAGAAAATTGAACGTAAAACTGATGAAGATCTGAAATTATTAAAACATAAGAATGATGAACTCGAAGCACTGCGTAAAAAGAAAATGGAAGGGGTAATGATAAGATCTAGGGCCAGATGGATTGCAGAAGGGGAAAAGATCACACCGTATTTTTGTTCGCTAGAGAAAAGGAATTATGTGAGCAAAACAATGACTAATCTTGTGGATAAAGGTGGGAATGTGTTGCAAGACCAATGTGAAATACGAAGGGAAGTGCATTCTTTTTTCAAACACTTTATTCTGAAAGAAAAGTGAAAGAATGTCAAATTGAGAATTTAATTAATGACATACCTAAATTAACACTAGATGAAGCACAATCACTGGAAGGTGACATTACACTTGATGAGGCAGCATTTGCTTTGAAAAATATGGCAAATCATAAAAGTCCAGGGACAGATGGATTCGATGCTGAATTCTTTAAATTCTTTTGGAAAGACCTTGGCCCTTTTATTGTGAGAGCACTAAATGATAGTTTGAAAGCTGGTGAACTTTCCCATACCCAGAGAGAAGGAATAATAGTCTGCATACCAAAGGACGACAAACCTAAACAATATATAAAAAAAATTGGAGACCCATTTCCTTACTTAACGTTGTATATAAAATTGGTCCATCTTGTATCTCCAATAGAATTAAAGCTGTATTACCTTCAATCATTCACGAGGATCAAACAGGCTTTATGGCAAACCGTTATATTGGTGATAATGTAAGGCTTGTTTATGATTTAATTCACTATTTGAAAGCTAAATCCTTACCTGGGGTGTTGATTTGTTTAGATTTTGAGAAGGCATTTGATTCTTTAAATTGGGAATTTATGTATAAAGTTCTTAGAGCTTTTGGCTTTTCTGAGAAAGGATTAAGGTGGATTCAAACATTTTACAAAAACACAAAGTCGACTGTTATAGTCAATGGTCAGGTAACGGAATGGTTGACTGTCCAACGCGGATGTAGACAAGGGGACCCCATCTCTCCTTATTTATTTATTTGATGTGCTGAGATAATGGCAATAATGATTCGTGAAAACAAAGATATAAAGGGGATTTTTATTAATGAAACAGACCATAAAATTTGTCAGTTCGCTGATTACACTCAGTTAATGAACATAGGAGACAGAAAATCTTTTGAACAAAGTATGCAAACGGTGGAAATATTTGGACAGTACTCTGGATTACACGTCAATGTAGATAAAACTCAAGCAATATGGCTAGGATCCATGAGAAAATCAACTAAAAGGTATTTACCACATCTGAAAATAAACTGGAACTTAGACAGCTTTAAGATACTGGGAATTTGGCTAACAAGCGATCTAAAGCATTGCGAGGCAATTAATTATAATGATAAATTTGAAGAAGTGGTAGCACTGTTTAAAATTTGGTCCAAGAGAAACATTACTCCGCTGGGAAGGGTGGCTGTTCTGAAATCTTTGATTCTTTCAAAACTGATACATCTGTGGATTTTGTTGCCTAACCCACCCGATGATTTCATGGCAGATCTTCAGAAAGTGTGTTTCAGATTTGTGTGGAATGGAAAACAAGACAAAATTAACAGGAAGACAACAGTTAAAAGTGTAAAAGATGGTGGTTTGAATGTACCTGAAGTTAAAACATATTTAATGTCTGCTAAAATCGCATGGATACGAAAATTGTATTATTCTAAGCATAACTGGAGAAGTATTTGTACCCAGTTATATCCCATATTAAATAAACTAGATATGTACGGACCATTGGATAGAAAATGCCGTTCATTGCATTGCAGATTTTGTGAATGTAGACGGAAGATTTTTGTCTTTAGCTGAATTCAACCGTCGTTTCCAGGTCAGCATTGATTTTTTGACGTACGGTGGATATCTATCATGTATTCGACAATATATGATTAAACATAATATAGCTTTAGAAAATAATAGCAAGTCTGACCTTCCATGCGCCCTAAAAACGATTTTATCGAGTTGTAAAGGTATGAACCTTTATTATCGCATATTAATAGACGATAGCCCAGCTCCTAACTGTTGTAAAAAATGGAATAATACATTGGAAGGCGAAATAGTTTGGCAAAATGTTTTCAAAAAGATACACAAAATTTCTGAAGTGAAATTGAATTGGTTTCAAATGAGGATCGTACATCAAATTCTTGGTACAAATATTATATTGAAAGAAATGGGTGTGGTTGGCGATAACTCTTGTACGTTTTGCCATACAGAAAAGGAATGTATAAGACACATATTTTGGGGATGTAATATGATCAAATCATTCTGGACTAAACTCATCAAAGAAATTAATGAAAAATGCAAAATGACGTTAAATTTGACCGAAAATTTCGTAATTTTAGGTACTGATAAACAGATTGAAAATGACGAAGCATTTGAAAGAATGATTCTGTTTGCGAAATGGTTTATTTTTCAATGTAAACAAAACAAATGTATTCCAATGTGCAGTGTATTTAGGAAACGACTATCAGGAAAGATTAAAATTGAAGAATATATAGCCAAAATTAATTGCCTGACACGATTTGAAAAAATATGGGAATCGTAAATACCCTTTATTATTACAGATTAAAGAAAAACTTCATAAAAAAGAAAAAGAAAAAGAAAAAAAAAGACATGTGATACGAGTGCTGGTTGCAATGGGAGTCTTCGTTTAGAAGCAACCTAACTATCACGAACTTCCTTATTACTAATGTTCTGACGTCAGTGTGGCTGAAAAGGAAATCTTGCTCAAAATATGACTTTTTTTCCCTAAAAGATCAAATCTTTGCCAAGTCATTACTATAATGACTGAAGAATTGTTAGCCTGCATTTGTTTTCCCCCACTACTTAATTGTTCAAAATATGACTTAATCACTATACAGTCATCATTTAAATTTGTGAGCAAAGTTCTTGTTATAAAGGAAAGCTTGGTATTCATGTATTGTAAACTGTAAAATTTATTATCATCATTTGAACTTATGTTCATGGTACCATAAACTTATATAGACCAGGGACTGTAAAGCGTTTGTTACTGTACATTAGCAGATTGATCATGAAATTATTGTATTTCCTCGATGTGGCTTCATGACGACCTAACGTGCTTGAATTTGATTGTATTTTTTGTATTGTTCCATCCCTCCCCCCACCCCCACCCCCACCCCCCCCCCCTTATGGTCCGTTTGTGAATAAACTGAAACCTTCAAAAAAAAAAAAAAAATCTGGGTCATCACCTCGGCTGTCATTCATGTGTTGGACTTTCTCTCACCACGATAAGAAATACAGAGGGACTGCAGGAACATTAAACACACTCAACACTTTCCTCCTTTCTCTCACCACGATAAGAAATACAGAGGGACTGCAGGAACACTAAACACACTCAACACTTTCCTCCTTTCTCTCACCACGTTAAGAAATACAGAGGGACTGCAGGAACACTAAACACACTCAACACTTTCCTCCTTTCTCTCACCACGATAAGAAATACATAGGGACTGCAGGAACAATAAACACACTCAACACTTTCCTCCTTTCACTCGCCACGATCAGAAATACAAAGGGACTGCAGGAACATTAAACACACTCAACACTTTCCTCCTTTCTCTCACCACGATCAGAAATACAGAGGGACTGCAGGAACATTAAACACACTCAACACTTTCCTCCTTTCTCTCACCACGATCAGAAATACAGAGGGACTGCAGGAACATCGACAGATAAATAATGGTTGTTTGTGTCAGGAATGACTGGCTTTAATATGATCTGGAAGACAATTTCATGATCCATGCAGAAGAAGAAATAAGAGATTCCTCATATATTTCAGTACTTACACTTTGGCATTGCACGCTTTAAGAATCTTTGTCAATGGTACAGGTTCCTGTCCTAAAGACGGCCGTGCAGAAGATCAGATGAATGATTCTGGCTCGCACCATTTATCCCTTTGTACAATTTGTATGATGATATAGAGTTTTTGGTGTTCCCCTTTTCCTGAGTGAGCAAAATCCAGACTTTTTGTGTAATGTTAGCTGACTTGTTCCATGGACAGCTCAACATTTTCATTGTCTCAGTTTTTGTTGCAGCTTCTTGGTATACATTTTCCAGAGAAACAGACTGCATTTCGGAAGTTATCCCACTACATCCGTATAATCGAAATGAGTTGATATGGAGGATATATACTTAATTTTTTTAATCTGTTCGACTTTTTCAATACAAGAAAGCAGCAAAGTGACTTTGTTAAGTGCACCATCAGTATATACTCCCACTTAAAACTATTTTGAATTAATAGTCCCACATGTTTGTGCTTGTGCTCTCCAGGAGAGTAATTTAAGATATAAGTAGGTAATTTGACTTACATGAACTGAAATAATTCTGTTTTGTCTTCATGGAATTTTACTTTCCGACGCTCAACCCAACTACCTTAGCTTTAGTAAGACTGAATAGACAAATTCTGTGCGTGTAAATGGGTTATGTGAGAACGACATGCTGGTATCGTCTGCAAAATCGATCAACTGTTGATTTAATAAGTCTGTAATGTCAGTTACATCATTAAGGAATGAAGCTGACCCATCCTGATATAGTCTGTTATGTCAGTTACATAAATAAGGAATGAAGCTGACCATCATGATACAGTCTGTTATGTCAGTTACATAAATAAGGAATGAAGCTGACCCATCATGATACAGTCTGTTATGTCAGTTACATAGACAAGACAATAAAGCTGACCCATCCTGATACAGTCTGTTATATCAATTACATCAATAAGGAATAAAGCTGACCCATCCTGATACAGTCTGTTATGTCAGTTACATCAATAAGGAATAAAGCTGACCCATCCTGATACAGTCTGTTATGTCAGTTACATAGACAAGACAATAAAGCTGACCCATCCTGATACAGTCTGTTATATCAATTACATCAATAAGGAATATAGCTGACCCATCCTGATACAGTCTGTTATGTCAGTTACATCAATAAGGAATGAAGCTGACCCATCATGATAATGTCTGTTATATCAGTCACATAGACAAGGCAATAAAGCTGACCCATCATGATACAGTCTGTTATGTCAGTACATCAATAAGGAATGAAGCTGACCCATCATGATACAGTCTGTTATGTCAGTTACATCAATAAGGAATGAAGCTGACCATCATGATGTAGCCTGATGGGTCATCCTCAATAATAACCGCAGCAGTGCAATTCAAGAGATAATTTGTGAACCAGATTGATGATCTCCACCATATTCCATTCGCTTCCACTTTACAGATGAGATCTCTGTGCCAGACACGATGAAAAGCTTTAAATGTGTCAAAGTGAACTGCTTTCTTTTTGACTCCACTATTGAACGAGCAACACAAGTCGTTATAGACTGAAAAAAAAACAGAGAGAGAGAGAGAGAGAGAGAGAGAGAGAGAGAGAGAGAGGCAGACAGACAGACAGACAGACAGAGACAGAGGCAAAGACAGAGACAGACAGACATACAGACAGGCAGGCAAGTCACAGTCAGTTTCGTGAGTTGGCATCTATAGCTGACAGTGATGCACTGATGTCTTGGGCATGGGAGTGCATTGCTGACTTAAAGGACTGGATGACTGTCAATAAGCTGCAAGTCAATGATCCCCTCCCTCCCTCTCCCCCCCCCCCCCCTCCCTCTTCCCTGCAAAGAAATCTTTCAAGTCCTTCTGTTCCTGATTCTATCCTGGTTAACAATACACCTTATCCTCCCTGTATGTCTCTCTCCTTCTGTTTGTAGTCTTGCTGTAACTTTCC
>CM065748.1:6038417-6075917 GCA_033310375.1 Conus canariensis | reverse complement strand
TGGCAGGCCTGCTGTTCCGTCACTGAAGTCATACTGCATTGTTATAGCCTCCTTATCTACATCATGCTGCATTGTCATAGCCTCCTTATCTACATCATGCTGCATTGTCATAGCCTCTTGATCTACATCATGCTGCATTGTCATAGCCTCCTTATCTACATCATGCTGCATTGTCATAGCCACCTTATCTACATCATGCTGCATTGTCATAGCCTCTTGATCTACATCATGCTGCATTGACATAGCTTCCTTATCTACATCATGCTGCATTGTCATAGCCTCCTTATCATACTGCATTGTCATAGCCTCCTTATCTACATCATGTTGTATTGTCATAGCGTCCTTATCTACATCATGCTGCATTGTCATAGCCACCTTATCATGCTGCATTGTCATAGCCTCCTTATCTACATCATGTTGTATTGTTATAGCCTCCTTATCTACATCATACAGCATTGTCATAGCCTCCTTATCATACTGCAATGTCATAGCCTCCTTATCTACATCATGCTGCATTGTCATAGCCTCCTTATCTACATCATGTTGTATTGTTATAGCCTCCTTATCTACATCATACAGCATTGTCACAGCCTCCTTATCATACTGCATTGTCATAGCCTCCTTATCTACATCATGCTGCATTGTCATAGCCTCCTTATCTACATCATGCTGCATTGTCATAGCCTCCTTATCTATATCATGCTGCATTGACATAGCCTCCTTATCATGCTGCATTGTCATAGCCTCCTTATCTACATCATGTTGTATTGACATAGCCTCCTTATCATGCTGCATTGTCATAGCCACCTTATCTACATCATGCTGCATTGACATAGCCTCCTTATCATGCTGCATTGTCATAGCCACCTTATCTACATCATGCTGCATTGTCATAGCCTCCTTATCTACATCATGCTGCATTGTCATAGCCTCCTTATCTACATCATGCTGCATTGTCATAGCCTCCTTATCATACTGCATTGTCATAGCCTCCTTATCTACATCATGCTGCATTGTCATAGCCACCTTATCATGCTGCATTGTCATAGCCTCCTTATCTACATCATGCTGCATTGTCATAGCCTCCTTATCTAATCATGCTGCATTGACATAGCCTCCTTATCTACATCATGCTGCATTGTCATAGCCACCTTATCTACATCATGCTGCATTGTCATAGCCTCATTATCTACATCATGCTGCATTGACATAGCCTCCTTATCTACATCATGCTGCATTGTCATAGCCACCTTATCATGCTGCATTGTCATAGACTCCTTATCTACATCATGCTGCATTGTCATAGCCTCCTTATCTACATCATGCTGCACTGTCATAGCCACCTTATCATGCTGCATTGTCATAGCCACCTTATCATGCTGCATTGTCATAGCCTCCTTATCTACATCATGCTGCATTGTCATAGCCTCCTTATCTACATCATGCTGCATTGTCATAGCCTCCTTATCTACATCATGATGCTTTGTCATAGCCTCCTTATCTACATCATGCTGCATTGTCTTTGCCTCCTGATCTGCATCATACTGCATTGTCATAGCCTCGTTATCTCTTTGTTATAGCCTCATGATCTGCATCATACCACATTCCCATAGCCTCGATACCTCTTTGTTTTAGCCTCCTTATCTACATCACACACACACACACACACACACACACACACACACACACACAACACATAATATATATATATATATTTGTTACAAATATTTTTTTTTAATGAAGTATAAAAATCTACAAGCTTGTTTCAAGCCTTGCTATCATCAGGATCCTGATGACAGCAAGGCTTGAAACAAGCTTGTAGATTTTTATACTTCATTTTTAAAAAAATATTTGTAACAAATGTTGCTCCCCAAGGGGATGAGCATTTTCAGATTTCTTAACGACATTTTTATATTGTTCATGATATATATATATATATATATATATATATATATATAAGAGAGAGAGAGAGAAGAGAGAGAGAGAGAGAGAGAGAGAGAGAAAGGTATACTTTTATCACTGCATCAGTGTGAACGCTTATTTGCTTTCAGATCGATGAGGTCACCTGACCCCAGTGATTATCTGCATCCAATTGCAGGACTTGTAGAACGGGCAGGTAAGATCCACATCAATACCTGGACTTGATCATATTTCAGAGCTAACAACTGGGACACTCTCATTTTCTATTGACGTAATCAGTGTGTAACCATGGTGACATTTATTGGCAGTGCTGTTGGCCCTGTGACATCCTCAGTGTTCTTTCAGGTGTTTGTTATTTCTCGCTGCAAGATGACTGCTAGAGTCTTTCCAAGGCTTCGAAACAGAAAAAAAAAATCACTCATTTCGATGAAAAGTAAGAAAGACATTTGCTCTTTCAATTAAGTTGTAATATCTCTGTGTCATACCCAGGGCTGTTTGAGTTTCAGTTTTATAACAGGTAAGCGTGAGATTACGAAGGGGGATAATAAGTATCTTACTCAAGCTTACTTAGTGCTTACCTTTTCTTTGAGTTCGGTATTTTCGCTGACTTTACCGGTGTACTCACAGGTGATTGCGTTTCTTCTTGTAGGCAGAAAATGAATGTCATGACTGGACCACTCAATAACTTGAAGCAATTCATTCACATGAATAGTGCATTAAAAACGTTTGAAATCTAATTGCTTTCCCCTTTTTTCCGTTGAAGAAACCTAAACGAGAGCCAAACACATTGCCAGAAATATTTTGTATTAACAGGAACCACCTCCCTCCCCCCTCAACCCCTTCCATCCAGTTTCCACAGGCCCTGCAACCCCATCTTTCTGTCAGTGTGTCTGCCTGTCTGCCTGTCTGTCCACCTTCTCTTTTCTCTCTCTCTCTTTATTCACCTAGTCTGTGGGTCTGACTAGAAAATTGGTAAAAGGCTTCCGAGGAGACTCATTCACACTGCAGTGTTACAGAAACCAAGGCAAAACACAAATAAGCACAACCTTCAGAAGAAACAACAATCTACCAAAGCAGAGTGGGGCAACGCACAAGAGAATGCGTTCAAAGCCATCAAGGGATCTGCTGACCAGGAACCCAATCCTGTGTCTTCTTACCTTGCCTTTAGTAGAAGTTCACTTTGTATCTTCAAGGTGTGAAGGTTGGGCAGCACTGACCAGTTCCTGTTACACGTCTGCCCTGCATCCAGTGTCTGACTCTCTCAGAACATCCACAGTCTGACCATCAGCCGGTCCATTTTTCATCCGTAAACTTTAGTTGTTGTCTTTTTCTGTCGCAGCAGCCACAATAGATATGATTTTACCATGTAGAATAAACACATGTCATATTGCATTTGTGAAATCCGTTCTGCTTTACGTTCCCTTGAGTTTGCTGACTGTGAACGCCTGACATTTTATGTGTTGCAGACACTGCTCATGCCACTGGTCTCCGTCTGCAGTGAGTTCACGTCTGGCAGGCCTGCTGTTCCATCACTGAAGTCATACTGCATTGTCATAGCCTCTTGATCTACATCATGCTGCACTGTCATAGCCTCTTTGTCTACATTATACTGCATTGTCATAGCCTCTTTATCTACATTATACTACATTGTCATAGCCTCCTTATCTACATCATGCTTGCTGTCTTCTTCTTCTTCTTCTTCTTCTTCTACTTCTCCTTCTACTTCTTCTTCTTCTCTCTTTCCCTCTGAGTTTCTTTCTCTCCATGTCCATCTCCCTCTCTGTCCCTGACACACACTCTCTCTCTCTCTCTCTCTCGTTTTCCTTTCTTGTCTATCTTTCTGGTTGTTCATGCCGATTTTTGTGACGCAGAATAAAGATGAATAGAGACGGTTGATTCCAGATGTGGCATGGTACATAAATAGTGTATGAAGTTTGAAACGCTTTGCCAGTGAGAGGTAGGTAAATAGAAACACACATATAGAGAGACACACAAAACCCAGACAGATAGAGACAGAACTGTGTGGGGGAACATGTATAAGTGCAGACAGAAGAGATAGTAAGGCGCAGAGAGAGAGAGGAGAGAGGAGAGAGAGAGAGAAAAGAGAGAGAGAGAGAATGACCGAGGGAGAGAGAAGCATTCTTTGTTTTGTTTTACATTAAGCATTGCATTAATACAAAAAGTCGGCTCAGTTATATCAACACCCAACTGACCGCATTTCAAACTGATTTCAGATCAGTGACATCACGTGACTCCGAGACGTACCTGCATCCCATCCCAGGACCTGCAGATCAGGCAGGTAAGATGTGTGTCATGACCTGGACTGTGTGATCCAGGTACTTAGACCAAGGACGTTTTTATCGCTCACAGATTTCAGTGACTCTAATCGCTGTGTTACAATGGTAAATGTTAGAATCATTTGTTTGCCGAGTGGAGCAGGGCACACACAGATTTTGGCGTTTTTGGTTGTAAGCAGAGAATAGCAGATATCACAGATAAACAAAACTGCACGCATATCAATCGATAATTTTCTTTTCTTCATAGGCACGCTAAATTTCGCAAAGTATTTCGAACGATTAGTTAGTTTTTTTTTCTTTTCAATGCATACATTAAAACAAAATATGCCATTCAAAGAATGATATCAGGTTTGTGATGATCAAAGGATAGAAAGTACGAAATTGTCATATTACGTAATATTTCAATTTGTCAATAATCAGTCATTTAGCAGTGATTACATGAGATGGTGAACCTCCCTGCAGAACTTTTTTTTTTTTTTTTAGAGTTTCAATTCAGCACTTTTCTGTGTATGCAGATCAGCCCAAACTGACCAGGCAGTCAACTGGTAAGGGTTGACATGGTTTTAACAGACTGCTGAATATCAGCAGCTTGTTGCCCAACCAGTGACGCCAGACAATGAAATCGGCGTTGGCGACCAGCTGGTTTCAATTCCTGTCAGACTGCGTGCTTTTCCTCAAACATCGGCATCAAGTGTCCATGATTTAGCACAGGCTCACTCTACTGTGGAATAACCAGCATTGAAATACAACGTGGCTGTTTGCTCACATTTATTATTTATGTCTCAAAGCACTACAATAGGCTATCTGTGTTATTCAGTTTCATTTGCTTTAGTTGATGACTTCGTTTCAATAATTTTGATGTTTATTTATTTAGCTATCTAGCTATTTGTTTATTCAGTTACTTATTTAGTATTCTATTTATTCAGTTACTTATTTAGTACTTTATTTCATTTCAATTTATTCTGTTTACATATTCGTTTATTTGTTTATTTATTCAATAATTCATTTACTTATTTATTAATTTCCTTTTTGCTGTCTCAGTATTTCCCACGCCACTCCAGTGGTTTAGCTTCCACAGAGCTCATTGTGGCCTGCTGTCCACAGTCACAGCCTGGTTTGTCCCATGGCAGCACTAACACGGGCAATCCACAGGGAACAATTCAATATCAAGTGTCTTTAGTAACCCACCAGAGGAGACACTGCACTGCCACCAAATCACTGTAGTGATGTTCAGAGGTGCCTGTTCAGATCCAGTATATGCAGAGTGACTTTTTCCATCTCTAAGTGTCTGGATCTCTCTCTCCTCTCTCTCTCTCTCTCTCTCTCTCTCTTCTCAGTTGATTATCTTCTCATATCACAGCCAGGTTACATTCGTAATTTGCTCATATTATAGGCCTTAAGCTTGAAACCAATGGTCGTAAGTTCGAGCCTCTCATGGGGTCAGATGTGAATGGCTTGAAAACCCTCTCTGCCCACGTAGCAGTAAACGGTTCCTTGTTCAGGTCAGGGAAGCTTACAGTACCGGAAGGAGGGGGACTGACTCCACCTCCAACCCTGTGGTGCTCCAGACATGGTTAACCTCTAGTGGTGTACTGCGCCTTCCGCCGTTCAGGCTCCTTTCCCCGTAATCTTCAACACTGTGTGTGGCAGGGAAACCAAACCAGGCTCTGGAACTTTCCCTTTTCCCCTGTAATCTTCAACACTGTGTGTGGCAGGGAAACCAAAGCAGGCTCTGGAATTTTCACTTTTTCCCCTGTAATCTTCAATACTGTGTGTGGCAGGGAAACCAAACCAGGTTCTGGAACTTTACCTTTTCCCCTGTAATCTTCAACACTGTGTGTGGCAGGGAAACCAAAGCAGGCTCTGGAATTTTCACTTTTCCCCTGTAATCTTCAATACTGTGTGTGACAGGGAAACCAAACCAGGTTCTGGAACTTTACCTTTTCCCCTGTAATCTTCAACACTGTGTGTGGCAGGGAAACCAAACCAGGCACGGGGGGAAGCCACTGGTGCTACACCGTCAGGACTGTGGAAGAGTGGAAGAAGTCACATGCATGATCAGCTGATGGAAGAGCTGCACAAGGAGATGAAGGCATAGCCAGAATAAACTGTACAGTGAGCCTGCTGACGGGAAGATCCGCGTTTGGTGAGCACGAAAATAGACCGACATAATGAGTGAAAGGAGTGCTACACATGTTGCTCGTGCTGTTTTCAGTTACTGCTTTCATGTATTGCTACAGTTTTGCTTAATCTCTCTCTCTCTCTCTCTCTCTCTTCTCTCTCTCTCTCTCTCTCTCTCTCTCTCTCTCTCTCTCTCTCTCTCTCTCTCTCTCTCTCTCTCTTTGTCTCGGGCGACCAGTTACGATTCACATATTACACCCAGGCTCGGTGGAAAAAAAAAACCCTGCAGTCGTTTTGAACTTTCGACGCCCAAACATCCGCTTTAACCGTAACAAAAAAAAAAAAAGCAAGTGAAAACATTGTTCAGCAGGGGTATAACTGTTCGTTTGAAAATTGGGAACGGCTGAAGTGAAAATTGAAAATGGATGACGTCCCTTTATGTGACACTGTTGCCTTGTTGGTTTGTACGAGTCCCATTGTGTACAGTGGTAATAACCTCCCTTTAGAGGGAATGGTTGAAGTGCACATGGATGAAGTCCCTTATGTCACACTGTTGTCCTTGTTGATTTGTTATTTGTGTACAGTGGGACACTCTCAATAAAGGCTTCCTCCCATTGTTCACATTGTTTACATCGTTCATTTATTGTAAATTGTGTACTTCCTCCCTTTGTTTCACATTGTTTACATCGTTGATTTATTGTACATTGTGTACTTCCTCTCTTTGTTTCACATTGTTTGCATCGTTGATTTATTGTCAATTGTAACCTTCCTCCCTTTGTTTCACATTGTTTACATCGTTGATTTATTGTCAATTGTGTACTTACTACATTTGTTTCACATTGTTTACATCGTTGATTTATTGTAAATTGTGTACTTCCTCTCTTTGTTGTCGTTGATTTATTGTCAATCATGTACTTCCTCCCTTGTCTTGTTTATATCCTTGATTTATTGTAAATTGTGTACTTCCTCTCTTTGTTTCACATTATTTACATCGTTGATTTATTGTCAATCGTGTACTTCCTCCTTTTGTTTCACATTGTTTACATCCTTGATTTATTGTAAATTGTGTACTTCCTCTCTTTGTTTCACAATTGTGTACAATGGGACACTCTGAATAAAGACTTCCTCCATTTACATCATACTGTTTACTTTGTACAATTACTGTAGTGTGTGTACTTTCTCCCTTTGTTTCACATTGTTTACATCGTTGATTTATTGAAAATTATGTACTTCCTCCTTTCTGTCACACTCTCTACATCGTTGATTTATTGAAAATTGTGTACTTCCTCCTTTCTTTCACACTCTCTGCATTGCTGATTTATTGTACGTTGTGTACTTCCTCCCTTTGTTTCACATTGTTTGCATCGTTGATTTATTGTAATTTGTAAACTTCCACCCTTTGTTTCACATTGTTTACATCATTGATTTATTGTAAATTGTTTACTTCCTCCCTTTTTTGGACATTGTTTACATAGTTGATTTATTGTAAATTGTGTACTTCCTCCTTTTGTCGGACATTGTTTACATAGTTGATTTATAGTAAATTGTGTGCAGTGGCAAACTCTAAAGAAATACATCCTCCCTTTATATCATACTGTTTACTTTGCTGAATTATTCTAGTTTGTGTACATCTTCCCTTTGTTTCACCTTGTTTACATCGTTGATTTATTGTTCATTGCGTACTTCCTCCCTTTGTTCCACATTGTTTACATCTTGATTTATTGTAAATTGCGTACTTCCTCCCTTTGTTCCACATTGTTTACACCGTTGATTTATTGTAAATTACGTAGTTCCTCCCTTTGGTCCACATTGTTTACATCGTTGATTTTTTTTTTTTTTTTTTTTTTTGTAAATTGCGAACTTCCTCCCTTTGTTTCACATTGTTTCCATCGCTGATTGATTGTAAAATTGTGTACTTCCTCCGTTTCTTTCACATTGTTTACATCGTTGATTTATTGTAAATTGTGTACCTCCTCCATTTCTTTCACATTGTTTACATCGTTGATATATTGTAGACTGTGTATGTACTTCCTCTCTTTGTTTAACATTGCTTACATCATGATTTATTGTAAACTGTGTACTTCATCCCTTTCTTTCACATTGTTTACATCATTATTTAATGCAAATTGTGTACTTCCTCCCTTTGATTCACATTGTTTACATCGTTGATTTATGTCAGTTGTGTACTTCCTACCTTTGTTTCACATTGTTTACATAGTTGATTTATTGTAAATAGTGTACTTCCTTCTTTTGTTTGATATTGTTTACATCTTTGATTTATTGTAAATTGTGTACTTCCTTTGTTTCACATTGTTTACATCATTGATTTAATGCAAATTGTGTACTTCCTCCCTTTGATTCACATTGTTTACATCGTTGATTTATTGTCAGTTGTGTACTTCCTACCTTTGTTTCACATTGTTTGCATAGTTGATTTATTGTAAATTGTGTACTTCCTTCCTTTCTTTCACATTGTTTACAGCGTTGATTTATTGTAAATTGTGTACTTCCTCCTTTGTTTCACATTGTTTACACGTTGTTTATTGTAAATTGTTACTTCCTCCCTTTGTTTCACATTGTTTACATCGTTGGTTTATTGTAAATTGTATACTTCCTCCTTTTGTTTCACGTTGTTTACATCGTTGGTTTAAGGTAAATTGTGTACTTCCTCCCTTTGTTTCACATTGTTTACATCGTTGATTTATTGTCAATTGTGTACTTATTACATTTGTTTCACATTGTTTACATCCTTGATTTATTGTAAATTATGTACTTCCTTCCTTTTTTTCACATTGCTTACATCATTGATTTAATATAAACTATGTACTTTCTCCTTTTGTTTCACGATATTTACATCGTTGATTTATTTGGAAATTGCGTACTTCCTCCCTTTGTTCCACATTGTTTACATTGTTGATTTATTGCAAATTGCGTACTTCCTCCCTTTGTTCCACATTGTTTACATCGTTGATTTATTGCAAATTCCGTACTTCCTCCTTTCGTTCCACATTCTTTACATCGTTTTTATTGCAGATTGTGTACTTCCTCCCTTTGTTCCACATTGTTTACATCATTGATTTATTGTAAATTGCGTACTTCCTCCCTTTCTACCACATTGTTTACATCGTTGATTTATTGTAAATTATGTACTTCCTCCCTTTGTTTCACGTTGTTTTCATCGCTGATTGATTGTAAATTGTGTATGGTGGGACAGTCTTCATACAGACTTCCTCCCTTTGTTTGATATTGTTTACATCGTTGATTTATTGCAAATTCCGTACTTCCTCCTTTCGTTCCACATTCTTTACATCGTTTTTATTGCAGATTGCGTACTTCCTCCCTTTGTTCCACATTGTTTACATCATTGACTTATTGTAAATTGCGTACTTCCTCCCTTTCTACCACATTGTTTACATCGTTGATTTATTGTAAATTATGTACTTCCTCCCTTTGTTTCACGTTGTTTTCATCGCTGATTGATTGTAATTGTGTATGGTGGGACAGTCTTCATAAAGACTTCCTCCCTTTGTTTGATATTGTTTACATCGTTAATTTATTGTAAATTGTGTACCTGCTCCTTTCTTTTACATTGTTTACATAGTTGATTTATTGTCAATTGTGTACGTCCTCCCTTCATTTTGACATTGTTTACATCGTTGATTTATTGTCAATTATCTTCCTCCCTTTGTTCCACATTGTTTACATAGTTGATTTATTGTACATTGTGTACATCCTCCCTTTGTTTCACATTGTTTATATGGTTGATTTATTGTAAATTGGGTACTTTCTCCCTTTCCTTCACATTGTTTACATCGTTGATTTGTTGTAAATTGTGTACTTCCTCCTTTGTTTCACATTGTTTACATCGTTGATTTGTTGTAAATTGTGTACTTTCTCCTTTTGTTTCATATCGTTTACATAATTGATTTATTGTAAATTGTGTACTTCCTCCTTTGTTTAACATTGTTTACGTCGTTGATTTGTTGTAAATGGTGTACTTTCTCCCTTTGTTTCACATTGGTTACATCGTTGATTTTTTTTTTATTAATCGTGTATGGTGGGACAGTCTTTATAAAGACTTCCTCCCTTTCTTGGACATTGTTTACATAGTTGATTTATTGTGAATTGTGTAGTTTCTCCCTTTGTTTCACGTTGTTTACATCGTTGATTTATTGTGAATTGTGTACTTCCTCCCTTTTGATGTTGTTTACATCGTTTATTTACAGTAAACTGTGTACTTTCTCCCTTTGTTTCACATTGTTTACATCGTTGATTTGTTGTAAAGAAAAAGAAACACCCGAAGCTGCTGGGGAGGACCCAGAGAAACACTGTCTTCACCTGCCTTTAGAGCAGTCCTGTACCACCCTTGGAGGCCTGCCTGTGTTGACGATGGGTACAGGCGTTAACACAGTGCAGGCCTCCAAGGGTGGTACAGGACTGATCACAATTGTTTACATCGTTGATTTGTTGTAAATTGTGTACTTCCTCCCTTTGTTTCACATTGTTTACATCGTTGATTTATTGTAAATTGTGTACTTGCTCCTTTGTTTCACATTGTTTACATCGCTGGTTTATTGTAAACTGTGTACTTCCTCCCTTTGTTTCACGTTGTTTACATCGTTGATTTATTGTAAACTATGTACTTTCTCACTTTGTTTCACATTGTTTACATCTTGATTTATTGTAAATTGTGTACTTTGCTCCCTTTGTTTCACATTGTTTACATCGTTGAGTTTATTGTAAATTGTGTACTTGTCACTTGCTCCTTTGTTTCACATTGTTTACATCGTTGATTTATTGTAAATTGTGTACTTTCCTCCCTTTGTTTCACATTGTTTACAATGTTGATTTCTTGTAAATTGTGTACTTCTTGCCTTTGTTTTACATTGTTTACATGTTGATTTATTATAAATTGTGTAGTGGACAGCTTAATAAACTCCTCCCTTTTAATTCATTACCGTTTACTTTGTCTGAGTTTACTGTATTTGTTACAGTGCACACTGTATTGTGAGTGGTACTACTCACAATGATACATTTTTTTTTGATTTGGGAAATTGCTGTCTATGACATACATTAAAACAGACTCCATGAAACTTGTACAGTAGATGTTGCCTGATGAATCTTTGATTTTGGAAGTCATTGATCACAATGGCCATGCCTCGCTCCAGCATTAGACGGCGCAATTCGCATACAACCACATCACGAGACTCGACCTCTCTCAGGGGCACATATAACGACACAGGTGCTGACTGCACATCACCCCCAACAACGAGCAAATATCAACTATATAAAGATTTCACGAAAATTTCTCCCCTGGCCAACAACCTCAGCGGGGTTTTTATTTCTTTCTTTTTTTTTTCTCTCCAAAGTATATTAACCCTCACATCAAACTTGCACGTCATTTCAGCCAATACATACTCTTTTACTTCCATTTTTCTTACCACACTATTGTTAATTATATGAATTCGTGACATTGGTTGGTGCACATGGGGACTCATATCCCAAAGATTCAAAATTATCTATTTTTTCTTCCTCTCCCGGATACACAGAATTCCACTTGGAACTCCTTCCCGGTGCAGTGGGATACTAAATAAAGTCCTCCCAACATAGCGGGGTAACAAATAAATTCCTCCCGGTACAGCGGAGTAACAAATAAATTCGTCTTCATACGGCAGGATAATAAAATCTTCCCAGGTCCATCCGACTCCCGTCAGTGTTTCCCTGAACTGGGCGACTGGCTGCTCTCTGACTTGTTTTAGGACTCCAAAATCCCACAATATACGGTCCTGTAATGCAGATGACTTATAAATTGAAATTATGTAAAAAGGTACTCACCGATTTTCATCGAACTCTCGAACAACCTACCTACCAGATATGTGGAACAGGGGTTTTCAATATCGATCTCAAAACAAAAGAATGCTGAATTGTACAATTAATCAAAACTGGATCCACATATCAACTTACCCTAAGTGTGCTTGGGTCTGGCCTCCAGCCCAATACCGCAGCCTACATATCCATCTTGGGGCTTGATCCCTCTCTAGGTCAAGCCTAGTTACATACAATTGCTGTCTTCTTTCCTGACAGCTCGACCAGTGCAGCAACGAATGAAGATTTCTCATCCAGTCGCCTCAGCAGGTGAACACCCCTGAGTTCCACTCTCTTTTTTCCTACACCCAGGGACCGTATTCACTCTCAGTTAACCCCACTCACTGTCTACCCCAAACTCTAAAAATGGCCATTTCATTTCATCTTTACAGGCAAACAATCACAACAACAAAAAATCACAATAACGAAACCATGGCCTACACTGGGGCCATGACACCCCCCTCCCGAGGGCAAGAATTACCCAAAGGGGAATTCGTCCAAATATAGGGGCAAATCATCGGCAATCAGAATATAACATATAAATGCAAATATGAAAGCAGGTCCTCTGAAACATAAAGCTGAGCAAGCATAGCTAAACATCCACAAGCTATTGCATAGGTACGTCCGTGTCCGGATCAATGCAAAGAGCACAGAACACACGTTCCACAATCAGCCATAAAGTGCATATATGACCTTTGAATATTGTCACTATACACAAAATCCAGAAATGAAAAAACAGGATTATCAATAGCCTTGCCCCAACACAGGAACAAGCGCAATGCAAAATACTGCATACAAGCATGTGGATGAACGAATCGTTATATGCCAATATTATCATAAGTAAATGTACAGTATTTCCATACAATATGAACAAGTTTATGCGAAAAGAAAAAAAAATCTTTGTGCACTGAACACCACCTCACTTATAACTAACCCATGAACTATTTACAGTTAGTGTCAATGTTAACGAGCCTAATCACCAATGGTTTTAAATACTATCGGCATAATTTGCCAAATCAGGCTCAAAACCCTGATAGATACAGGTCTCCATCTGGGCCTAAAACAGGCAAAATGGGAAAGTCAGTCACCAAGGTCCTCAGTCTGGAACGCACGACAGAAGATGGTGTGGTATTCATGCCCCGAGGGCAGGTCAGTTTCTACAGAAGGCTCATCCTCGGGACAGCAAGTCCACAAAAACATTGGCAGTACCAGGAATGGGTTCGACCCTAAAATCAAACTCCTGGATGGACAGAGCCCAATGCAGAAGGCGGTTATTTTTCGTCTTTGAAGCTCTCAAAAACGCGAGTGGCTGACGATCAGTTTGTAACATAAACTGCCTTCCTGAAAGAAACCTGGAGAACTTCTCTAACACCCATACAATAGCGAGACACTCTCGCTCAATAGTGGAGTATCTTTGTTGGGGTTGAGAGAACTTTTTACTGGCATACTGTACAGGGTGAAGTAAGCCATTTCTCTCCTGCATGAGACAAGCCCCCATGCCAGTACTGCTCGCATTTGTGCGCAAGACAAAATCCCGAAGAAGATCTGGAAGGAGGAGAATTGTGAATCTATTCAAAATGCTCTGCACTGTCTCTAGGCACGTTTGACAGTCATCCGTGCACTGAATTTGTCTGCGTTTCTCACCCTTAGTGAGATCAGTAAGAGGGGCAGTAATACTAGCGAAATGCGGTACACGTATCGACGATAATACGAAAGTAGACCCAAAAGTGATATAATTTGTTTCTTGGAAGAGGGTCGATTGACCGACAAAATCTTGTCAACCATTTTCGCCTCAGGACGAACCTTTCCCACTGATATCATATGACCCAAAAACTCCAGTTCCTGGAACCCGGCATGCATTTTAGATGGGCGAGCAGTCAGCCCGAACTGTCGCAAACGATAGAAAAGAAGTCGCAGAAAATAAAGCAGTTGGTCCCATTGCTGCGTAGCCAACAGGATGTCATCTGAAAATTCATGAAAATTCATGTAAGGTCAAAACAACGCATCATCCTCGCAAACATAGCGGGGGCATTTTGGAGCCCAAAAGGCATCCGCACCCAATGGTCAAACCAAACGGCGTTTGGAACGCTGTTTTAGCCTATCTCCTGCAGCCATAAGAATTTGCCAGTAACCTTCTGTCAAATTGATTTTGACAAAATACTCTGATTCTGACAACTGACAAAACAAATGCTCGACATCTGGGATGGGCTCGGAATCAAATACAGTGACTTTGTTGAGGTCACGGTAATCTATACAAAATTTGACCGTGCCATCCGGCTTACCCACCAGCACGACAGGAGCACTGTAGGGTGAAGTAGAAGCCTCAATAACACCTAACTCAAGCATGACCTTGAGCTCTCTCTCCACAACCTGACGCTTAGCAAATGGAAGGGGATATGCTTTTGTCCACACTGGTGTGTCCGAAGTCAAGCTGATCACATGAGAATCCACATTAACAGCCTCACCTGGTTTGTCTGTAAGGACATCCGAGAAGTCTTGTAATAAAGAAGTCAGCTGTCGCTTCTGAGAGGCAGAAAGGTCAGGATTAATGTGAACATCCTTGTATGACTCACCTTTCACAGAAAGGGTGGGTAACACAACTCCATCGTCTGATACATCTTCAAAACACCTACCGCAGAAAAAGCAATGGTAGGGGACGGTGTAGACAATGAAGTGAAAGACATATCTTTGGACTGAGTGGCAACACAATGAACCGGCAGAACAGAGCTTATCTCAAAATCTGATCCTAAAGATGGGATGTCGACAGTCACAGGGACATCAATTTGATGCAGACATTGCATCTGTCCATATACAAACGCAGCATGTTGATATGGAAAACTTTATCCTTGCTCTACATGTCAATGACATAGTTAACTGGAGAGCATTTCTCTTTCACAACATATGGTCCTTTCCATGAAACCTTCATCTATTGTGCTCGTCCATTAGCAAAACTAACACCTTGTCTTTAACAGCCAAAGAACAAGGCTTAGATTTCCTGTCTGCAAACATTTTGTATTTGTCAGTGTTCTTGTCAGATGTTTGTTGCGCTATCTTGCAACTGTCCAAGATGCGATTGTGTAGGTCATACACATACTGGTACACATTTCTGTCATCAGGACTGGACTCCCTACCAGTCCAACAGCTAGCAAGTAAAGAAAGGGATCCGTGAGGAGAATGTCTGAACAACAGCTCAAAGGGCGAAAATCCCACAGTAACGTTGGGCAACTCAGGTAATGGGCTGGAATATACCTGTCCCAATCAGTAGGATGTTCACAGCAAACCTTCTGAAGCATAGTCTTCAGAGTGCCATTGAACCGTTCTACCATCCCGTTAGATTGAGGGTGGTATGGAGTAGTGGTCACTGATGATATAGACAGAAGTCTATAAATTTCTTGCATCAGATCCGACACAAACTGTGTACCACAATCCACGAGGATCTCAGAAGGCAGACCCATCCGTGAAAAGACCGTACGTAGTGCCTCAGCAACAATAATGGTATCGATCCTTTTCAGCGAATAGCTACCGGGAAACATGTGGCAATGTCCACAATTGTAAGGATATAACGGAAGCCAGAAGATGAAGATTCAAATGGTCCAACAATATCCATGGCAACTTTCTCGAAAAGAACTGAGATCAACAGCATCTTGTGTAATGGGACACAAAGAACCCGATTTCGTGTGACTGTCCTTTGACACGTGTCCAACATGAAACGGCATGTGAAACGGAAGGCCAAAAGAAAGATGCAAGGACACGTTGAAGCGTACGTTTAACACCGCAATGACCCACAAAGATAGAATCATGCGCAGTGTGTAGCACAATATCACGCAAATCCTTGGGACAATAATCTGTTTGATGACGTCACCATCTTTAGGAAACAGACGAAAAAGTATGTCATTGTCAACAATGTACGTAGGTGTTGACACTGGAGTTGGCACTTCTAGAAGTACAGACGCATATAAATGCGACAAAGTTGTGTCACGTCTCTGCATGGCAGCAAGATCTTTTGGACCTACCTGCAACAAAGATAGATCCGGCACCCGCAAAGGTTTAGGCGATGCCTTTTCCGTCTTATCCTGCTGTCGTGTACTAACGGCACAAGGAATGAAGGAGCCTCCTGCCCCTGAGCAGGAAGAACTGACCCCTGGTAGATTTCCAAGAATGAAATCTGTAACCAGCTCATCAATAATACAAGCCTCCACATGACCAGAAAAGTAAGGAGTGCAAACATCTACCAAAGCTAGGGGAAATGCCTCAATGCAACCTCCAAACGAGCGACAACGTTGAGTTTCACCAGTGAATTGCTCTGGCTGCACAAATGACCTGCAAACACCTGCTGTAGTACAGCCAGTATCTCGAAGCAAAGATGCCTGAAATCCATTGACTGAACCTGTCTCTACAATGAGACCATCTGTCTCCACATGAGACACCATGGAGTGTGCAACTCTTTTACTTGTCTGATCCTCAGACACATAAGTAGTAGTTGATAATGACGACTGAGTTTGATATGGGCACTCATTCGCGAAATGAAAACGGCACCCACATCTCCAACAACAAGGAGAATCTAAAGAACTCACCTGAAACTGACCTCTGTGAAAATCTTGCCTGCGAAAGAATCCACGACTGCGAGGCGGACGAGATGGTCGTGAGAATTGCGCACCACGTTGCTGTGAACTGTGAGGATGGTAAAAAGTTCCAGAAGCCGTCTGATAATTGTCAGAGTACTGACACCCGAAATTCTGGCATGGACCACGCCGTGCCAGTCCACATTAATATTTGACACTATGAAAACTTTTCCCTGGGCCAAAGCCACGCTGCTGAGAAAATCCGGTTGACACGTTGGTTTCAAATATGGATCTTTCTCTCTTTTGGCGAACTGTTTTTCCGGATGTGCAGTCCTGTATTGGTCCGCAATACGGCACATTTCTTCAACATTACTGATTTGACGCTCTTTTAAATATATTGCCAGATCTTTGGAAACGCTTTGTAAAATTTGCTAACAAATCAAAAGATCGCACAAAGAATCAAAATCACATCCGGTATTCGAAAGTTCGATCCAGCAATCGAAAAAGTGCGAAGTGCGGATAAGAAATGCTGCGGAGGACTCCCCTTTCTCCAGCCTAACAGAGCGAAGTTTTTCTTGGAAGCCTTCCTTCGTGCACTGGAATCGTTTTAACAACTCGGACTTTAGGTCTGTCCACGTGAGCGATTCCTTAGTGGATAACGAATGATATAAAGTTAAGGCCCTTCCTTTGAATAGGGACGCAATATACAGAACTCATTTATCCTTTGGCCTAGCCACAAGTTGTAGCATGAGTCTCAAAACAGTATAAAAAAGCATCAATTTCGTCTTTGCTCTCATCAAGACAGGCAGTTTTGGATTATAGGGAGACTTTCCCTGAAACACTTTTGAATGAGTAGAATCGCCTCCAACTTCCTCAACGTCCTCTGCTACTTCGCCCTTTGGATACGGATCCTTTCAAACTCCAAATCCAACTCTCTCTGTTTTAGCATCTGTTCTCTCCCCCTTAGTCTTTCCTCTCTTTCCTCTTTCTCTCTTCTCTCTTCTTCTCCCTCCCTCTCTCTCTCTCTGTTTCGTTCTTCCCTCGCACGCGCACGTCTTCTCTCTCAAACTTCCTCTGCTTGTTTATGTAGGTCGTCACCTCATCACCTTGTAGCCCTAACTCCTTCGCTTCAGGCCATATATTGTTTGAAGGAGGATTCCATTTTGAATTGATCTTAGTAAAAAAAAACAACAACTGGAAATTGTACCCAGAAGTACTGGAAAGGGGAAAAAGAAAAGATACAAAAAAAAAAAACAACTAATGATGTTTTTAACACAATGGAATAAAATCCTTGTGAATAAAATAGAGCCCTTTACTTTCAACAAAAAGTTGATTCCAAACACTCACTCAATAAGCACAAAAAAACGACTGGAAATGAATGTTCCAAAGCTAGAACACAAAAACAAAATTTCAAATGTCAAGCAACAAAAGAAAACAAGTTCACACCAACTCAATAAACTAATTTCCAACAACATCTGTTTTATTAGGGGGAGTTTTTCCCGTGCTTGCCAACCTCTGTCCTGTCGAAGGAGGCAAGGTCGGTTCGAACTCTGGGAAGAGGGGACTATTTGAAAGAAGCAAAAAAAAAAAAAAAAAAAAAAACTACTGAAGGACGATCAAGGCTACTTCCACTCTTGAACTAATCGCTCAATTTTAGGAAGAAGCGGTGGGGTTCACCGATCTGGGGAGAAAAAAAAATAGGGAAAAGCAGAAAAAAAATCATATGAAAATCCTACAGAGTCAGAAAGCAGAGAGAAGTACACACTCACACTGAAAACAAACGCACTCACACACCAATACAATCTGATCTCCGATCAACAAAATAATTCAAGCAAATGTTTAACAAACAATGCGGCACCTACATAATTACTCTCTAAAAATCATATAGTATTAAAACAGGGGGAGAAAACTTATCCCAAAATTCAGAGGGGCACAAGCGGTATCCTTTTCTTTTCAATCACAAAAGGAGGGTTTTAAACAATATCTTTTCGATCAAGAGGGGGAACCAATCAAAGCATAATAGAGGGAGGTGGGAGGTGAATACTGGAGGAGGAAAAAAAAAAAAAAAAAACACCTCAGCTAGCACATTCACACGTGATTTACCGACAAGTCGGGGTCACCACTATATCAGAAGGTTGCTGTTCGAATCACATCGGGGTCACCACTGTCACAATGGCCGTGCCTCACCCACATGCGCGCAATCGCATACACCTGCACATGAGACTCGACCTCTCTGGGCACAACCGCAATCTGACTCCAATCACGCCAAATATCACTATAAAGATTTCACGAAAATTTCTCCCCCTGGCCAACAACCTCAGCGGGGTTTGTATTTCTTTCTTTCTTTTTTTGCTCTCCAAAGTATATTAACCCCTCACATCAAGCTTGCACGTCATTTCAGCCAATACATACTCTTTTACTTCCATTTTTCTTACCACACTATTGTTAATTACATGAATTCTTGACATTGGTTGGTACATATGGGGACTCATATCCCAAAGATTCAAAATTATCTATTTTTTCTTCCTCTCCCGGATACACAGAATTCCACTCGGAACTCCTTCCCGGCACAGCGGGATACCAAATAAATTCCTCTGGACATAGCGGGGTAACAAATAAATTCCTCCCGGTACAGCGGGGTAACAAATAAATTCGTCCCAATACGGCGGGGTAATAAAATCTTCCCAGGCTACTGGTCCATCCGACTCCCGTCAGTGTTTCCCTGAACTGCGCGACTGGCTGCTCTCTGACTTGTTTTGGGACTCCAAAATCCCACAATATACGGTCCTGTAATGCAGATGACTTGTAAATTAAAATTATATGAAAGGTACTCACCGATTTTCATCAAGCTCTCGACCGACAACCTACCTACCAGATATGTGGATCAGGGGTTTTCAATATAGATCTCAAAAACAAAAGAATGCTGAATTATACAATTAATCAAAACTGGATCCACATATCCACTTTCCCAAGTGTACTTGGGTCTGGCCTCCAGCCCAAATACCACAGCCTACATATCCAACTTGGGGCTTAACCCATCTCTAGGTCAAGCCTAGTTACAATTATATACATTTGCTGTCTTCTTTCATGACAGCTCGACCAGTGCAGCAATGAATGAAGATTTCTCATCCAGTCGCCTCAGCAGGTGAACACCCCTGAGTTCCACTCTTTTTTTTTTCCTAACCCCACTCACTGTCTACCCAAAACGCTAAAAATGGCGATTTCATTTCATCTATACAGGCAAACAATCACAACACACACAAAAATCACAATAACCAAACCATGGCCTACACTGGGGCCATGACAACATGCAAGTCCCCTTTAAAGCAATCGCAAAGCACGACTCCTTCCCCACACAGCGTATCTTTTGCCCTCCTTCACCTACTTTCGTACTGATATGATTTTGCTGCTTTAACCGGATATTCCCCATTCTGCACCCAAAGGGGGAGGGAGGGCATAATCCAACCCTGATCTATCCACATCTCCCTAGATCTATTGAGAAAAAAAATATATATTGCTACATCTGACTACTAGTACTATCCTACCAACATATTTTCTTACAAATTCCCCGCATTACAACGGCCAACAAAGCCTTACATTTCTAGAAATTCCAACCAAACATACCTTATGCAAATCCTTCGCTTGGGTTCTTCCGTTGAACATTTTCTACTGACTGGACTACACGTACAGCACAGTGCCAAACATTTTCTGCCGACCAGACTACACGCACGGCATAGTGCCAACTTGAAAGTGGAATTATATACACAACAAATCACATACACGACGAAACATAAAATCAACAGTGAAAGCACAAAGAAAGGGAGGAATATCCATTTTTCAGAGAGAGAGAGAGAGAGAGAGAGAGAGAGAGAGCTTCCCCATTTCTGGGATCTCTCTTGTGCGCGCGAGCGTGTGTATGTGCGTGTGCGTGTGTGTGTGTGTGTGTGTGTGGGGTGTGAGTGAGAGAGAGAGAGAGAGAGAGAGAGAGAGAGTACCCATTTCTGGAATATCTTTTATGTGTGTTTGTGTGTGTGTGTGTGTGTGTGTGTGTGTGTGTGTGGCGCGCGCGCGCATATATATTGCTAATGAAGGGTTTAACATTTATAATAGATCTTCCCTATTTTATCCTTCCCCTCCCTCCTGCCTCCCCCTTTTTTTCTGTTTAAATCTTTGCCAAGACATTAATGTTCTGATGGAAGAAATTGCTAGCCTGCACTGTTTCTCCACTTCTAAATTGTTCAGCATGAAATTGTTTGGACAATCAGTGAGAGATTGCATCCCTTAGGAGATCCAAGTGAAGGATGTTCTGCACAATTCTTAGCTGCTGACAATGCTTGGGTGATCAAACAGCAGAGCTGGCCACTTGGACTGTTGGACAGCTTTTGACCTCCCTTATTTCCATGAATGGATCATCAAGCACAGGCTCAAAGATTTCCCCCTACATTTCATACTGTTTGTAAAATGATTTTAGTTGTTCAGCAACTTATTTCCTTAGAGAGAAGAGAGAGAGAGAGAGAGAGGAGGGGGGTGGGGGGTGGGGGGTGGGGGGAGAATCAGCCGTGTCTCCCTGATGAGTCCGATCCAGTGGATGAAAGGCCTGGGAGCAGGCGATATGAATGGATCTGTCTTCAGGAAGGATTACAATGGAAGCAAGGTTTACTGGATGGAGTAGATGACTGGGAATGTGCAGTACACCTTCCAGAATGGGAGAGCCATCCAGAGATCACTAGGAAGAGTGGCATGAGACTGGTTATTGTTCTCCACTCAAGTTCATCTAAACAAATGATTCTCAAACTCACTGTGCCAGACGAAAGGAGGATGGCGCAAGCGCATGTCTAGAAGACTGAGAAGTATGCAAGTCTAGCGAGCAGCTTGAGGGAATCCGGCTTCCAGACGTCATAGAAGTTGGAGCAAAACGATTTATTTTGAAGCAACAACATGACCAATAATTATTGTTTTCACATGACTGATACTTATTGTTTTACATGACTGATGGAGGTTGTTTTCAAATGACTGATAGTTACAATTGTCACATGACTGATGGAAATTGTTTCCAAATGACTGGGAGCTCCTATTTCCAACAGACAGTACTGCCTCAGAGATGCCAGGTGGAGATTCTTCCTTGATGTTGGAGACCAGCTGTGTGCTGAGCACCTTCAGGCTGCATGGCAGTTCTACATCAACCCTGATCACTGACACTGACCATCAACTCTACACCTTCAGGGCTGCATGGCAGTTCTAACATCCACCCTGATCACTGACACTGACCATCAACTCTACACCTTCAGGGCTGCATGGCAGTTCTACTTCCACCCTGACCACTGACACTGACCATCAACTCTACACCTTCAGGGCTGCATGGCAGTTCTACATCCACCCTGATCACTGACACTGACCATCATCTCTACACCTTCAGGGCTGCATGGCAGTTAGACATCCACCCTGACCACTGACACTGACCATCATCTCTACACCTTCAGGGCTGCATGGCAGTTCTACATCATCCCTGACCACTGACACTGACCATCAACTTCAGGGCTGCATGGCAGTTCTACATCATCCCTGACCACTGACACTGACCATCAACTTCAGGGCTGCATGGCAGTTCTACATCATCCCTGACCACTGACACTGACCAAACTCTACACCTTCAGGGCTGCATGGCAGTTCTACATCATCCCTGACCACTGACACTGACCATCATTATTCCTTCGACCAAGTCTCATCAGCTTATTCCTTCGACCAAGTCTCATCAGCCTGCTGATAACTGGATAAGCTAGGAAAGACAATGTGCAAACTGCATAATATCACATCTATGAAAACTTGAAAGGAAACAACACAACAAAACCAACATGTTTCAAAGAAAGGGAGGGGGTTTTCCACATGACGGCTTTAAAGGAAACAACACAACAAAACCAACATGTTTCAAAGAAAGGGAGGGTTTTTTCCAAATGACGGCTTTAAAGGAAACAGCACAACAAAACCAACATGTTTCAAAGAAAGGGAGGGGGTTTTCCACATGACAGCTTTAAAGGAAACAACACAACAAAACCAACATGTTTCAAAGAAAGGGAGGGTTTTTTCCAAATGACAGCTTTAAAGGAAACAGCACAACAAAACCAACATGTTTCAAAGAAAGGGAGGGTTTTTTCCAAATGACAGCTTTAAAGGAAACAACACAACAAAACCAACATGTTTCAAAGAAAGGGAGGGTTTTTTCCAAATGACGGCTTTAAAGGAAACAGCACAACAAAACCAACATGTTTCAAAGAAAGGGAGGGTTTTTTCCAAATGACGGCTTTAAGGAAACAACACAACAAAACCAACATGTTTCAAAGAAAGGGAGGGTTTTTTCCAAATGACGGCTTTAAAGGAAACAGCACAACAAAACCAACATGTTTCAAAGAAAGGGAGGGTTTTTTCCAAATGACGGCTTTAAAGGAAACAACACAACAAAACCAACATGTTTCAAAGAAAGGGAGGGTTTTTTCCAAATGACGGCTTTAAAGGAAACAACACAACAAAACCAATGAAGAAAGTGATTGGATTTACACAAAATGGCTTTAACAGAAAGAGCACAACCAAGCAACATGACTGAAAGAAGGAAATGGTGTATTCCACACGACGGATCAAAGGCGGCGGAAAAAGCACCAAAGATGCCAGAAAAGAACAACAGACTTTTGAACCATCCGCTTTCAGTGAATGAGGATAAACAACACAAAACACAGTCCACGAATGAGGATACATAGCAAACTGCCTGTATCTACATTATAGGTGTCCTGTCAACTTACTGTCAGTGAATAAGGATACATAGCAAACTGCCTGTATCTACATTATAGGCATCCTGTCAACTTACTGTCAGTGAATGAGGATTCATAGCAACAAGAAACAATGTGTTTATAAAGAAATCACAAACACAATGTGTTAAGAAACAATGTGTTTTATATACAGATTATGGGCTCCTGCCCCCTCAAAGTCAGTGAATGGGGTTGTTGTTTTTTAAAAAGTGCTTGAATGGAAAGCCAGGGGTGTACACGATGCACAATTGGCCAGTCTGAAAAGTTTCCAAAGTTCCCAGTGAATATTAAAACAAAGCAATCATTATTTCAAGAAAAAGGGAAATGCAAAAAAATTCAACAAAAACTCACTTCAGGTCTTTTCAGCTCTGTAAGTAGAGAACATTGACCACCAGGAGAATGATGATGATGACTTGAAGGACCAGAACAGCTGCAGTCAGTGCAACTGAAACACTTTGTCCCACACCTGCAAAACACAAGTTTGAAATCTGTCAAAAAAGGAGAAAAAAAATACATCTTTCCACACTGCAAAGAAATAAAAACGAAAGTAGCAAAAGATATCAAGAAATTTTAAAAACATACATGTGTATTACAACTGAACTGAAGAAACCGAGGCGTTTTATCACTGCCAGTCACCAGGGTGGAGTGGTACAGCCACTGGAAAGCAGGCTGGGAGACTGAAGGGTTGAATCTGTAGATGGCATGTATTCGTGGCAATTTCAACCCAGGCCGCTCCTACCCCACAGTTGTTGCATGTGCTCAAACTTCCTGACCATCACAACATGTGTCTGAGACTCCTGGACCTGACCATCACAACAGGTGTCTGTGACTTGTTGGACCTGACCATCACAACAGGTGTCTGTGACTCTTGGACCTGACCATCACAACATGTGTCTGAGACTCCTGGACCTGACCATCACAACAGGTGTCTGTGACTTGTTGGACCTGACCATCACAACAGGTGTCTGTGACTCTTGGACCTGACCATCACAACAGGTGTCTGTGACTCTTGGACCTCACCATCACAACAGGTGTCTGTGACTCTTGGACCTGATCATCACAACAGGTGTCTGTGACTCTTGGACCTGACCATCACATGTGTCTGAGACTCTTGGACCTGACCATCACAACAGGTGTCTGTGACTCTTGGACCCGACAATCACAACAGGTGTCTGTGACTCTTGGACCTGACCAACACAACAGTGTCTGTGACTATTGGACCTGACCATCACAACGGGTGTCTGTGACTCTTGGACCTGACCATCACAACAGGTGTCTGTGACTTGTGGACCTGACCATCACAACAGGTGTCTGTGACTATTGGACCTGACCATCACAACGGGTGTCTGTGACTCTTGGACCTGACCATCACAACAGGTGTCTGTGACTCCTGGACCTGACCATCACAACAGGCGTCTGTGACTTGTTGGACCTGACCATCACACAGGTGTCTGTGACTCATTAGACCTGACCATCACAACAGGTGTCTGTGACTCTTGGACGTGACCAACACAACAGTGTCTGTGACTATTGACCTGACCATCAAAACAGGTGTTTGTGACTTTGGACCTGACCATCACAACAGGTGTCTGTGACTCCTGGACCTGACCATCACAACAGGTGTCTGTGACTTGTGGACCTGACCATCACAACAGGTGTCTGTGACTATTGGACCTGACCATCACAACAGGTGTCTGTGACTCCTGGACCTGACCATCACAACAGGTGTCTGTGACTTGGACCTGACCATCACAACAGGTGTCTGTGACTCTTGGACCTGACCATCACGACAGGTGTCTGTGACTCTGGACCTGACCATCACAACAGGTGTCTGAGACTCCTGGACCTGACCATCACAACAGGTGTCTGTGACTCTTGGACATGACCATCATACAGGTGTCTGTGACTCTTAGACCTGACCATCACAACAGTGTCTGTGACTCTTGGACCAGACATCAGACAGGTCGTCTGTGACTTGTTGGACCTGACCATCACAACAGGTGTCTGTGACTCTTGGACCTCACCATCACAACAGGTGTCTGTGACTCTTGGACAGGACCATCACAACAGGTGTCTTTGACTTGTTGGACCTGACCATCACAACAGGAGTCTGTGACACTGGACCAGACCATCACAACAGGTGTCTGTGACTCCTTGGACCTGACAATCACAACAGGTGTCTGTGACTTGTTGGACCTGACCATCACAACAGGAGTCTGTGACTCTGGACCTGACCATCACAACAGGTGTCTGTGACTCTGGACCTGACCATCACAACAGGTGTCTGTGACTCCTGGACCTGACCATCACAACAGGTGTCTGTGACTCTTGGACATGACCATCACAACAGGTGTCTGTGACTCTTGGACCTGACCATCACAACAGGTGTCTGTGACTCTTGGACATGACCATCACAACAGGTGTCTGTGACTCTTGGACCTGACCATCACAACAGGTGTCTGTGACTCCTGGACCTGACCATCACAACAGGTGTCTGTGACTCTTGGACATGACCATCACAACAGGTGTCTTTGACTTGTTGGACATGACCAACACAACGGGTGTCTGTGACTCTTGGACCTACCATCCCCAAACAGGTGTCTGTGACTTGTTGGACCTGACCATCACAACAGGTGTCTGTGACTCTTGGACCTGACCATCACAACAGATGTCTGTGACTCTTGGACCGACAAATCACAAGTGTCTGTGACTTGTTGGACCTGACCATCACAACAGGTGTCTGTGACTCCTGGACCTCACCATCACAACAGGTGTCTGTGACTTGGACCTGACCATCACAACAGGTGTCTTTGACTTGTTGACCTGACCATCACAACAGGGTCTGTGACAACTGGACCAGACCATCACAACAGGTGTCTGTGACTCTTGGACCTGACAATCACAACAGGTGTCTGTGACTTGTTGGACCTGACCATCACAACAGGAGTCTGTGACTCCTGGACATGACCATCACAACAGGTGTCTTTGACTTGTTGGACATGACCAACACAACGGGTGTCTGTGACTCTTGGACTGACCATCACAACGGGTGTCTGTGACTCTTGGACCTGACCATCACAACAGGTGTCTGTGACTCCTGGACCTGACCATCACAACAGGCGTCTGTGACTTGTTGGACCTGACCATCACTACAGGTGTCTGTGACTCTTAGACCTGACCATCACAACAGGTGTCTGTGACTCTTGGACTGACCAACACACAGGTGTCTGTGACTATTGAACCTGACCATCAAAACAGGTGTTTGTGACTCTTGGACCTGACCATCACAACAGGTGTCTGTGACTCCTGGACCTGACCATCACAACAGGTGTCTGTGACTTGTTGGACCTGACCATCACAACAGGTTCTGTGACTCTTGGACCTGACCATCACGACAGGTGTCTGTGACTCTGGACCTGACCATCACAACAGGTGTCTGTGACTCTTGGACCTGACCATCACGACAGGTGTCTGAGACTCCTGGACCTGACCATCACAACAGGTGTTCTGTGACTCTTGGACATGACCATCCAGTACAGGTGTCTGTGACTCTTAGACCTGACCATCACAACAGTGTCTGTGACTCTTGGACCAGACATCACGACAGGTGTCTGTGACTTGTTGGACCTGACCATCACAACAGGTGTCTGTGACTCTTGGACCTCACCATCACAACAGGTGTCTGTGACTCTTGGACAGACCATCACAACAGGTGTCTTGACTGTTGGACCTGACCATCACAAACAGGAGTCTGTGACAACTGGACCAGACCATCACAACAGGTGTCTGTGACTTGGACCTGACAATCACAACAGGTGTCTGTGACTTGTTGGACCTGACCATCACAACAGGAGTCTGTGACTCCTGGACCTGACCATCACAACAGGTGTCTGTGACTCTGGACATGACCATCACAACAGGTGTCTTGACTTGTTGGATGACCAACACAACGGTGTCTGTGACTCTTGGACCTGACCATCACAACAGGTGGCTGTGACTTGTTGGACCTGACCATCAACAGGTGTCTGTGACTCTTGGACCTGACCATCACAACAGATGTCTGTGACTCTTGGACCAGACAATCATGACAAGTGTCTGTGACTTGTTGGACCTGACCATCACAACAGGTGTCTGTGACTCTTGGACCTCACCATCACAACAGGTGTCTGTGACTCTTGGACCTGACCATCACAACAGGTGTCTTTGACTTGTTAGACCTGACCATCACAACAGGAGTCTGTGACAACTGGACCAGACCATCACAACAGGTGTCTGTGACTCTTGGACCTGACAATCACAACAGGTGTCTGTGACTTGTTGGACCTGACCATCACAACAGGAGTCTGTGACTCCTGGACCTGACCATCACAACAGGTGTCTGTGACTCTTGGACATGACCATCACAACAGGTGTCTTTGACTTGTTGGACATGACCAACACAACGGGTGTCTGTGACTCTTGGACCTGACCATCACAACAGGTGTCTGTGACTTGTTGGACCTGACCATCACAACAGGTGTCTGGACTCCTGGACCTGACCATCACAACAGGTGTCTGTGATTTGTTGGACCTGACCATCACAACAGGTGTCTGTGACTCCCGGACCTGGCCATCACAACAGGTGTCTGTGACTTGTTGGACCTGACCATCACAACAGGTGTCTGTGACTGTGGACCTGAATAAAACAACGAAAATTCACTTAGCTTTGATCGCTTCAGATCGCTTCAGAGTTCAGCGCAAGGAAGAAGTCCAAGGCCAAACGTTGGCCTTCTTCCTTGCGCTGAACTCTGAAGCGATCTGAAGCGATCAAAGCTAAGTGAATTTTCGTTGTTTTATTCGTTTGTTTCTCACCTGAGGAAGACCTAAGAGGTTGAAACGCGTTGTGTTTTGTCTTGTGACTTGTTTGTCCACGTTTCTCTGGGCGGTTCGTTAACATTTATTTAAGATTTTTCTAGGTATAGGCCGTGAAAAGAAATACAAAGGGGAAAATTTAATTCCTATGATTTTTTTTTTTCTTTTTTGAGAGGTATTGTGCATTTTGTGATCAGTGCTATATTTATTTGGAGTATCTGCAACTATATCACTTGGATCTAGTTGCAAAGCGAGAGGACTGCAGGCGGAAATCTAAACAAATCTTAAATAAATGTTAGCGAACCGCCCAGAGAACGTGGACAAACGAGTCACAAGACGAAACACAACTAGTTTCGACCTCTTAGGTCTTCATCAGGTGAGACATTAACGAATAAAACAATGAAAATTCACTTAGCTCCACTAAGTGAATTTTCATTGTTTTATTCGTTAATGTCTCACCTGATGAAGACCTAAGAGGTCGAAACTAGTTGTGTTTCGTCTTGTGACTCGTTTGTCCACGTTCTCTGGGCGGTTCGCTAACATTTATTTAAGATTTATATCACTTGGATTAAGCGCGCAGTGTTCGTGTCTTGCTTTCATCCACTGTTGAATGACATTGAAGTGTGTAATGTTTGAGTCCCACTTTCAGCTGCTGTAGAATGACATTAAAATGTGCACACTTTGTGTCCTGCTTTCAGCCATTGTAGGTGACATTAATGCGTGCAGCATTTATATCCTACTTTCGGTCACTATTGAATGACATTACACTGTGCAATGTCTGTGCCCTACTCTCAGTCACTACAGAATGACATTACACTGTGCAATGTCTGTGCCCTACTTTCAGTCACTATAGAATGACATTACACTGTGCAATGTCTGTGCCCTACTCTCAGTCACTACAGAATGACATTACACTGTGCAATGTCTGTGCCCTACTTTCAGTCGCTACTAGAATGACATTACACTGTGCAATGTCTGTGTCCTACTTTCAGGAACTATCAAATGACATCAAAGCATGCAGTGTTTGTGCCCTAATTTCAACAGCTATAAAACGATATTAAAGCATGCAGTGTTTGTGCCCTAATTTCAGCAGCTATAAAACAATATTAAAGCATGCAGTGTTTGTGCCCTACTTGTAGCCATAGTAGTTGACACAGATGCATGCAGTATTTATGTCCTACTTTCAGTCACTACACAATAACACTGAAGTTTGTGTCCTACTTTCAGCTACTACCGAATGTTTCAGTTTCATCAAGGTGTCACTGCATGCAGACTTGTCCATATAAGCTACACCACATCTACAAAGTTTTGAGACCACTCTGCGCATTATTCAATGCCGGTGGACAAATGGATTAATGACTATGATGAGAGTCATGTTTTGAATGATGTTAAAACCGGGCTGGGGAACAGGTGATCCCAAAAATCTCTGAAAAAAGGCCAGGGTCCAGGGGCCGACTAGGCCCCGGTGGGGTCCAGGAGCAATGCCCCTGGTGGGGGGCCCGGGATGGGGGGGGGGGGGGGGGGGCGAAACCCCCAGAGCGATATTGAATTTGATCATTTTTTTAAGACCCTTTCATGGCCTCTTGTGATAGGCAAAATGCCATGTGCCATGCAAAGAAAACAAACTAAAAACATCTTATTTACCATGCAGTATGCAAAGAAATCATACCAAAAAAACAGCTTACTTTTCTCCATTTTCTTGATGTACTGTATAGTGCCTTGCTTCAAAAGTTCAATAATTCAGTCTTCACGAACCGAGTCCCAGTAATGTTCAGTGTATGTATCTACCAAATGATGCAACACCCACAGATTACTTTTATTCAAAGTCAAATACTGGCATCAGTCTAGTATTGCATATAGTCAACACTCACTCCACTTTCTTGTATGTGTACTGCAGTGCCTTGTTCAACTGTTCAGTCTTCACAAACTGAGCCCCATAAACTGGTAGTTCCTCTACTAATGATGCATCACCCTCAAACTTATTCAAAGTCAAATTAATGGAAACAGTTTATACTTATCATAGTCAACACTCACTTATATATCTCTTCACACAGCATGGTAAGACAACAGGGGACAAAGAGGGTTTTAAGTACACTATTTAAAAAACTGGCAAGAAACCTCTTTTGTTTTGGTAGGGGGTGGGGGGGGGGGGGGGCAGCCACAGATCCACTTACACATCTTGGCCTCTCGTGTGGTCCTTTGATGCTTGTTTGCATACTGACTGATGGCCTCTCTTGTGGTCCTTTGCTGCTTTTTTCCCTATGTACAGTCTTAGCCTTTGAGACTTGTTTCAAAAGATCCTCCTTGTTGGCTTTTTTAGTGGCAGGCCCTTCAGCATGTGCACCCAACTGCTTTCGTTTCTCAGCTACTGCTGCTTGGTTGCCCTCCTGCCTTTCCTGCCAGCCCCTGTAGGCATTCTGCATTTGGTCAGTCAGATTCTTGTCCACAGGCTCTCTGACTGGGTCCTTCTTGGAAAATGCCTCTATAACTGCTTGTCCACAGGTTCTCTGATTGGGTCCTTCTTGGAAAATGCCTCTATAGCTGTCAGGTTCCTTGCTTTCAAGCTGTATCTGACTGTCTGAAGTGACTTGTAAGTTTCATCAGGCATGTGTCCTGTCCGGTCATTCATTAGGTCTCCCATGCCACTAAAGGAGGACTCTATTAAAGGCATGTGTCCTGTCCGGTCATTCATTAGGTCTCCATGGCACTAAAGGAGGACTCTATTAAAGGCATGTGTCCTGTCCGGTCATTCATTAGGTCTCCCATGGCACTAAAGGAGGACTCTATTAAAGGTATGTGTCCTGTCCGGTCATTCATTAGGTCTCCCATGGCACTAAAGGAGGACTCTATTAAAGGTATGTGTCCTGTCCGGTCATTCATTAGGTCTCCCATGGCACTAAAGGAGGACTCTATTAAAGGCATGTGTCCTGTCCGGTCATTCATTAGGTCTCCCATGCCACTAAAGGAGGACTCTATTAAAGGTCTCCCATGCCACTAAAGGAGGACTCTATTAAAGGTCTCCCATGGCACTAAAGGAGGACTCTATTAAAGGTCCATGAAAGCCTGACAAAAGTGCTTTGGAAACAGCAGTGAGATTTGGATACTGTTCTGTGCTAATCCCAGCCCAGTACTCATCACTTTGTGTTTACTTTTACCCTCTGTAGCTGACACCTAAGTGTGTAGTCTTTGTGTCTGCTTCCACCCTCTGTAGCTGACATTAAAGTGTGCAGTGTATGTGTCCTACTTTCACCCACTGTAGCTGACATTTAAGTGTCCAGTGTATGTGTCTACTTTCACCCTCTGTAGCTGACATTAAAGTGTGCAGTGTATGTGTCCTACTTTCACCCTCTGTAGCTGACATTAAAGTGTGCAGTGTATGTGTCTATTTTCACCCTCTGTAGCTGACATTTAAGTGTGCAGTGTATGTGTCTACTTTCACCCTCTGTAGCTGACATTAAAGTGTGCAGTGCGAGATTATATGTGACCCTCGTCTAAGTCTCCTGTATACTTTTGTCATCTTTCCTAGGATCGTCCTTGCATTCTTTATCGCCCTTCTTCAAGGATGATTACCGGGAATATTAAGTTCAGGAGCGACAGTGATCGGTATTATTATGATCATAACTACTTTTCTCAGTCGCCATACCTCTCTTCGTTTGATGTGAATTTTAAAACTTCTATAAGCCGATCCTCTTTTTTTTTTTTTTTTTTTTTTTGTATGTTTTTCTGTCAGTCTGTCTTTGAGAAAAACTGAAGGAAAAAGTTAAGTAAGCCTTCTGCTTCATTTAAGTGGTTTGCGTTGTATAAGCAGCATATTACAAGCGTGAGAGTGCCAGTACACCACACATTAGAACATTAACAAACCCAGACACTTTGTATCAACTGCTAAAATACTAAAATCAGCAAAAATGTGTCCATTTGTAAGAAAACAAACAGACAATGCATGGTGTGTAAGAGACTGGTTGGAGACAAAAAAAAGGAGGAAAAAAGAAAAGGAAAAAACAAAAGTAGTTGAAATTTTTATTTAGTTTTTTTTTCGCTTTTTGTTTTTTTTGGCAGATGAAGAGGACAGTGTTGAGCACCAAAAAATGAAGAGGTGGATTTCGGCCTTAGGGAAAAAAAAAAAAAAAAAAAAAAAAAAATCGTCACCGCCTTAGGTGCTCCATTGATCCGATAACTGATGCCACATTAAAAAAAAAATTTTTTAAAAGTGTGCAGTGTTTGTGTCTACTTTCACTCTCTGTAGCTGACATTAAAGTGTGCAGTGTTTGTGTCTACTTTCACCCTCTGTAGCTGACATTAAAATGTGCAGTGTTTGTGTCTACTTTCACCCTCTGTAGCTGACATTAAAATGTGCAGTGTTTGTGTCTACTTTCACCCTCTGTAGCTGACATTAAAGTGTGCAGTGTTTGTGTCTACTTTCACTCTCTGTAGCTGACGTTAAAGTGTGCAGTGTTTGTGTCTACTTTCACCCTCTGTAGCTGACATTAAAGTGTGCAGTGTTTGTGTCTACTTTCACTCTCTGTAGCTGACATTAAAGTGTGCAGTGTTTGTGTCTACTTTCACTCTCTGTAGCTGACATTAAAGTGTGCAGTGTTTGTGTCTACTTTCACTCTCTGTAGCTGACATTAAAGTGTGCAGTGTATGTGTCTACTTTCACTCTCTGTAGCTGACATTAAAGTGTGCAGTGTTTGTGTCTACTTTCACTCTCTGTAGCTGACATTAAAATGTGCAGTGTTTGTGTCTTTCACCCTCTGTATCTGACATTAAAGTGTGCAGTGTTTGTGTCTACTTTCACCCTCTGTATCTGACATTAAAGTGTGCAGTGTTTGTGTCTACTTTCACTCTCTGTAGCTGACATTAAAGTGTGCAGTGTATGTGTCTAACTTCACTCTCTGTATCTGACATTAAAGTGTGCAGTGTTTGTGTCTAACTTCACTCTCTGTATCTGACATTAAAGTGTGCAGTGTTTGTGTCTAACTTCACTCTCTGTATCTGACATTAAAGTGTGCAGTGTTTGTGTCTACTTTCACTCTCTGTAGCTGACATTAAAGTGTGCAGTGTTTGTGTCTACTTTCACCCTCTGTAGCTGACATTAAAGCATGTTGTGTTTGTGTCTACTTTCAGCCACTGTTAAATGACGTTAAAGTGCAAGTGTGTCTACTTTCAGCCACTGTGGAATGATGTTAAAGTGCACAGTGTGTCTACTTTCAGCCACTGTGGAATGATGTTAAACTGCACAGTGTGTCTACTTTCAGCCACTGTTAATGTTAAAGTGCACAGTGTGTCTACTTTCAGCCACTGTGGAATGATGTTAAAGTGCACAGTGTGTCTACTTTCAGCCACTGTGGAATGATGTTAAACTGCACAGTGTGTCTACTTTCTGCCACAGTGGAATGATGTTAAAGTGCACAGTGTGTCTACCTTCAGCGACTGTAGTCCACTTGTACTTACAGGGAGGGGCTTCCCTGATCAGAGGAACCTGGTCAGGTGTACTGTGCTCTGTAGCAATGGAAGGAACCACAGGTGTGGGCACAACAGCAGAGCCTTTATCTGTAACAAAGATGTCATCCACAGTTTCTTCTCCATCACAGATGGGATAGGGAAGAAACACACCACAGTATGCTATAACTCTCCGGTTTTGATATTTCAAAATGGAGATTCTGTTCACACACACACACCACACACACACACCACACACACACACACACACACACACACACTGTGACACACACCTACACACAGTCTCTCTCACACATCCATAGACACAAACATATTTTCTCTCTCCCTCCCCTTCCCTCCCTCACACACACACACACACACACACACACACACACACACACACACACACACACACACACACACACCGAGTCTCTCACACATACAAGTACACAGTCCACTGTACAACACAGTCAACCAGGCAGTCACTGATTACCATTGTCACTGAAGCGGTGAATGTGACAGGGATTGAAATACTGGTCACCACGGCGTAACAGCTGACACTTGTAGGCCCCGCTGTCCATCAGCCTGGACACAGGCACTTTGGCCACCACCTGGTCAGTCAGCTGACCCACCAGACTGAAGCTGTCGCTGGACTCACACTCTGGCTTGTCTGCCTCCTCTGGCCAGTAGCAGTATAGCACGGTAACTGTGGAGGACACGGAAGGTGCTGGTGAATGGCGGGAGAAATTCATGTCCTAGTAGTGCGTAACTGTTAAGGTACAACAAGTCATCTGTACAGGACTGGTGAGCAGAGGGGAAGAGTCATTACCTGGTAGTCCACAGCTCTGAACATACAACACATGATCTGTACAGGACTGTGTGAACAGAGAGGGAGAGTCATCACCTGGTAGTCCATAGCTCTGAACATACAACACATGATCTGTACAGGACTGGTGAACAGAGAGGGAGAGTCATCACCTGGTAGTCCATAGCTCTGAACATACAACCCATAATCTGTACAGGATTGGTGAACAGACAGGGAGAGTCATGTCCTGGTAGTCCACAGCTCTGAACATACAACACATGATCTGTACAGGACTGGTGAACAGAGAGGGAGAGTCATGACATGGTAGTCCACAGCTCTGAACATACAACACATAATCTGTACAGGACTGGTGAACAGACAGGGAGAGTCATCACCTGGTAGTCCATAGCTCTGAACATACAACACATAATCTGTACAGGATTGGTGAACAGACAGGGAGAGTCATGTCCTGGTAGTCCATAGCTCTGAACATACAACACATGATCTGTACAGGACTGGTGAACAGAGAGGAGAGTCATGACATGGTAGTCCATAGCTCTGAACATACAACACATAATCTGTACAGGACTGGTGAACAGAGAGGAGAGTCATGACATGGTAGTCCATAGCTCTGAACATACAACACATAATCTGTACAGGACTGGTGAACAGACAGGGAGAGTCATGACATGGTAGTCCATAGCTCTGAACATACAACACATAATCTGTACAGGACTGGTGAACAGACAGGGAGAGTCATCACCTGGTAGTCCATAGCTCTGAACATACAACACATAATCTGTACAGGACTGGTGAACAGACAGGGAGAGTCATCACCTGGTAGTCCATAGCTCTGAACATACAACACATGATCTGTACAGGACTGGTGAACAGACAGGGAGAGTCATCACCTGGTAGTCCACAGCTCTGAACATACAACACATGATCTGTACAGGACTGGTGAACAGACAGGGAGAGTCATCACCTGGTAGTCCATAGCTCTGAACATACAACACATAATCTGTACAGGACTGGTGAACAGACAGGGAGAGTCATGACCTGGTAGTCCATAGCTCTGAACATACAACACATAATCTGTACAGGACTGGTGAACAGAGGGAAGAGTCATCACCTGGTAGTCCATAGCTCTGAACATACAACACATAATCTGTGGAGGACTGGTGAACAGACGGGGAGAGTCATGTCCAAGTAGTCTGCAGCTCTTAAGATACAACACACCACGTCATCTGTGGAGAACACTCATGGCCATCATGAATGGCAGGGGAGGCTCATGGTTGACCCAAACTTCAATAAGAAGTTCTTCCCCCAGTTATCACTCCATTCGGCAGCCATAGCAACGTGTGGTGCTCAGTATCAGCTGCTGACTACAAGAAACTCCAAACATGGCAGCACTGCTCTGCTGGAATGTTAACATTTCAAACTGTATCAAAAGGTAGTCTGAATGCCGTTTGATCTGTCTAGGATATGTGTGCATTTGAGTGTAAACATGAATTTGCTTGAGAACCTAGCAGACACGAATTGTTTTACTGGGCGTAAATTGCCTCCCTCTCTCTCCTTCTCTCCCCACCCCCCTTTTTGTCTCCCCCCCTCCCACCACACACACACACACTGCTTGTTTCAGTTATTTCCTTTCCTTTTCATTCACCTGCAGAGTCTGGTGTGGGGAAGTGCTTGACGATGATGCCCAGACCTGTGGCACTGGCGTTGACTGGGAGGGGACACCTCAAGACAGCCTCGCCCTTGTCCAGCTTCACCTCAGTGCCGATACACACAGCCCCGGCCAGGGAAGACGTCGCCACAGTGAGGGCCATCATGATCCACACAGCTGCTGCTGACCCTGTCAACACACGTCATCCACTGCTGTCAGCTGGATGGACCACTTCGTTTAGGACTTCAGCAATCCATGTTGCACAGCTGAGAGCCTGTTGAAAGAATGTTTAGTTATCTGTGGGGATGAAGGGGGAGGGTGATGACCGACTCGTTGGGTGAAAGTTCTGAACTCATTGCACCTTTTCATTTCTGGGAAATGGCCCTGTACACATGTGGACTGGATACTGTGCTCACATTAGTACATGTGCACTGGATACTGTGTTCACATTAGTCCACGTGGAACTGTAAAACAGCATCAATCTTGTTTCTATTCATTCCTACACACGCCATCCCCTTTCCCGACACCCCTCCCCCCTTCCCCCAAGTCCGTTTCATTCTTCCTGGTCAGACTGGTCACAAAGACTACCACATCAAAACTGACCCCACAATCAAGTCATGCATGATGAGTCACAGGGATGGAAACTCTGCTATGAAAATCATTACAAAAATGTGAATCAATAATCTAATCAGTTAAAAAAAAAAAAATTTTGGTGGATAGTTTTAATCACTGTTCAGACTTAGCATTGGATGAGGGTGTGTGTGTGTGATGGGGGGGGGGGGGGGGTGAGGGGGTAGGAGGGGAGGCACTGGTTTCATGAGCATCCCCCACTCCCCTCCCCTAGCTGAATTTTTTTTAAGTATTAATGCTGAATATCATTCCACACTATTTAAGATGACAATGGAGTATCACCAGATGGCATAAATTTGTACCATCTACAACAACAGCAACAACAACAAAAACAACAACAACAATAACAACAATAGTCTGGTGCAGGATGCAGGGGTGGAGGTGAAGGTGTGCCCTGCCCCTCTCCCCCCAAACATTTCAAGCACTTTGCAACCTTGATTTCCTTTCTAAACTTCTACCTGAACCCTTCCCCCCTCTCCCCCCAAACATTTCAAGCACCTTGCAACCTTGACTTCCTTTCTAAACTTCTACCTGAACCTTTCCC
>CM065748.1:6008417-6033417 GCA_033310375.1 Conus canariensis | reverse complement strand
ATATGTCATACTTTCTCACTGATTAAACCATAATGTTTTTTTGCAAATGTCATCCAATTGATAACAGTGTCCATAGGATATAGTTGAGCACTATTTTCTTTCGTTAAGTGTCAAATATATTTGACAATTACAAAACATATGACTTGTGAAAAGAGAGTCAAACATAAAAAGTACAACTACTTTTTGAATAGTTTAATGGCTCACAAAATTGTTAGCTAATGAAACAAAAGATACAAAATACCAGCAATAATACAATAATACAACACATGAACTTAACAAGCTAGAAGTTATTTTTTCAAATAATTGTTAAACAAAGTAATCAAAATGTCTTAAATCTATGGTTTCCAACAAATAGTGTCAAACGTAAGACGAGAAAAATGATTACAAGAAGTCATAACTGAAACAAAAATGCCAGGGAGGAAAGTATTTGACACTCAAGGTCTAGAATGCTTACAGCAGATATAATATAGCAACATTAATTCTGTTGTTGCTATATAGGTTGATGAAAATGTGTAAGGTCATGATTTCATGGTGGAAAAATGTCACATATGACAAAAACGATGAAAACACACCTTGCAAAACACTCTTGAGAAGAAAGCAGTGAACTTTGGATGGAAATGGAAAATCCAGAATGTCTTGTGCTTTCACTTATGAAAAATAATCAGTATCCAGTGTGTGTGTGTGTGCGTGTGTGTGTGTGTGTGTGTGTGTGTGTGTGTGTGTGTGTGTGTGTGTGTGTGTGTGTGTTTTTCTTTTTTGACTTTGTCTTTGCTTTTTTAAAAAAAAGATATTCATGTGGTATATAAGATGTTTGCGACAAATGCTATTTTGAAAAAAATATTTATATTAAAGTGTGTGTGCATGTGCACGTGTGTGTATCAGACCTGTCTCCCTCTAAACTGTACCATCAGTATTCCATGCAGTAAATTTTAGTATTCCATGAACAATAAAAAAAAAACTTTCTTACCTTGAACTTTAGTATGGATTTTATATCGCGCAGTTCTTGCAGCCAACTCACTGCACTGTACTCACACTCAAACCAACTAGCACAAGTGCACTACACACACACACTTTAGTATATCTGCCCTCCTCCCTTTCACCTTCCCTTCACTACCACCCCCCCCCCCCCACACACACACACACACACATGTGCACATACACAGTGACAGACAGTCAGACTCCTGTACCCTTCATACAGTTTTCATTTTCCATCTTTTTCTTCTCTTTGTACTGCCACTCTATCCCCCTCCCCCCGTTTTTGTTGTTGTTGTTGTTGTTGTTGTTGTTGTTTTGTTTTTTGTTTTTTTTGGGGGGGGGGGGGTGGAGCTAATTTACAGTAGAAGTTAAAGTGACAGACACATCTTGAGCAATTTTGCTGTTACTAGCGTCTGGAAACATCTTCTTGAATGGGGAACAAGACCTTTGGTCGTTGACAGGGACAGATTCGTGTCAGCCACCAGCCTACATAAAAGGCTAATGATGAAAATAAAAGCAGCTGGAATCAGTGGCCCACTTCTTGATTTTATTAAGGATTTCTTAGCAGACAGACAACAAAGGGTAAGGGTTGAGGGGGCATACTCGGACTGGGCAAAGGTGAGGAGCGGCATACCTCAAGGTAGTATCTTAGGTCCGTTGCTGTTTATCATTTTTATAAATGATCTGCCGGACAGTATTAAAAGTTACTGTAAAATTTTTGCCGATGACACAAAGATATTTGGTAAACCAGGTATTGAACTACAGGAGGATCTTGGAAAAGCTGTGGAATGGTCAAAAAAGTGGCAAATGAGTTTTAATGCACAAAAATGTCAGGTATTACATATGGGAAGTAAAAACCCAAAAGTGATATATAATATGAGAGATAATAAAGGAGACGTGGTTGATGTGACAGAGACTGATGCTGAAAAGGACATTGGTGTGACATTCAATTCGGACTTAAAGTTTGATACCCATATACAAAACATTGCCCAAAAAGCAAACATGATGATTGGACTAATAAGAAGATCTTTTTCATACATGGATGAGGATATGTTTAGAACATTATATGCAACATTGGTCAGACCAATACTGGAATATGCACAAATAATCTGGGCACCATGGTTAAAGAAACACATAACAACCCTAGAGGCAGTACAGAGAAGAGCGACAAGACTAGTGTCATACATAAAGGACTTAACATATGAAGACAGACTGAGACATTTGAATTTGTTTTCACTAAGCTACCGAAGAAGAAGAGGGGACCCGATTCAGATGTACAGACTTATCAAGGGAAAGGACAACATTGACATAAACGAATTAGTGACCTTTAATAAAGGTAACAGAACACGTGGACACACCTTTAAGTTAAAAAAATTAAACGGAATAAAAAATTGTAGAAAGTATCATTTCTCTAGAAGTCTTTCAAGACTGGAATAGGCTTAGTGATGATATAGTCCTGAGCACCTGCTTGGATGATTTCAAAGGCAAAATAGACAAATTTTTTTCAAGCACACATTGGTGCACAAAATAGACCACATTTGCCAACGACTGGAAGCAAGTGAGGGAGCCCATAAGCCGCGAGGCTTAGGGCTTATACCTGATACCTGATACCTACACTGCACATCATGATCATCTCGGCGTTTCTCATCTGCTGCTCCAGGTCCCCCACTTGACTTCGCCTCGGCCTTTTTCAATGCTTGTACAATTGAAGATGTTCCTTTCACCACTTGATAGTTTTTTAATGCGATTTTGACGAAACATGCTGCATGCAGTCGTCGCGCCCTCCACGAGCACAACTAAAAGCCGTTTCGCACAAAGTGCACCACACGAAAGTTGGACCTTTTTTTGAGCTTGGGACTAAGCACTTCCACGTTTGCGTGGTATGCACTCAGGAAAGTTTCCTCCCTCGTTACGGCAACTTCTTTTCAGCATCTAGCTCTTTATCACTCTCATGAACGTGTAATTTCGCTGATGGCGGCATTCTCTTAGTGAATATCTGTGTCAGTCGCTCAGTATGGAAGATGGGCGACCATGGTGTAAGCGAGTGCGCACAAACTGGAACTACGGACAATAACTCGCGTCTTCAAACAGGAAAATAGTACTTTTTTTTTTTTTTTTAAACAACAACAAAATAGATAGAGGTGATGGGTGGGGGAAGGGGCTGGGCACCTACAACCTACCAACCCCCCCCCCCCCCCACCTCAGCCTGCCTGCCCTTCTCCTATAACCCCTGCCTTCCACTAAGTTCCAGTAGGCGTTTTGACACATACACAAAGGCATATTGACACATGCACACAGGCAATCTGTTTTCAAGTTGAAATTGTCCATTTCTCTTTAAAAAAAAAAAAAAAAAAAAAAAAAAAAAGCATTAAGCAGAATGCAAAGTTAGCTCGAGTCTGTACCGGGTCATCACTGAATGCAGCTAGGTTTTTGTACTCCCAGTTCTTATAGAACAGGGAGTACTTTACGATGGGAACAAAGAAATGCTGTCTGTCTGTCTGTCTATCTGTCCATGGTCAAAATGTGTTCCACTTGCTCCAGACAAAACTTCTGGGCCAATCTTTCTGAAAAAATTTGTAGGTATATTCATTATGGGTCATGGATGAGATTACTGTCAGGTACAACTTGAGCAGTCTGTCAAGTACAATTTGTGCAGTCTGCCAAGTACAACTTGAGCAGTTTGTCAGGTACAACATGAGCAGTCTGTCAGGTACAACATGAGCAGTCTGTCAGGTACAATATGAGCAGTCTGTCAGGTATAACTTGAGCAGTCTGTCAGGTACAACATGAGCAGTGTGTCAGGTGCAATTTGTATAGTTTACCCAGCTATGCGTGGATTTGCTTAAAAAGGCACTTAACCAGCAGGGAGGAAGGGAGTGAGATGATTTTATCCTCCCACCCCTCCAGGTGAGGGAGGAGGTATGGGGAGTGGAGGGTGGGCCGCCACAACGCCACTACCAAGGTGCAGTCTATACACATGAGCTCCTGACAGTGACAACACCAAAGCAAAAAAGTTTCACCATGCGGCTGGGAAGAACGAGCCAGTACACTTTCCGCCATTCGTTTAATACTCCATTGCTTGCCTATCTACACAGCCCACCAGTCAAAGTGGGGCAGGGGTGGGCTTAAACATGAACATGATTTGATCAGGATAAGCATACATTTTTAATGTTATATAAGGCTTTAGTTAGACCTCATTTAGAATATATGCAAATGTTGTTTGGAATCCTTATTTAATAAGACAATCAAAAATGAGAATGTACAAAGAAGGGCAACTAGGTTACTTATAGAATGTAAAAATATGAGTTACGAAGACAGGCTTAAGTTCTTAAAACTTCACTCTCTGAAAGGTAGGAGGGTTAAGGGGATTTAATACAGGTGTACAAAATAATGAATGGGATGGATAATTTGTTAGTTGAAACTTTTTTTTCCTTTCCACAAGCTAGTATAACAAGGAATTCAGAAGGTCAAATCTTTGTTAAATCTTTGTGCCCTACCTGGATGCGGAGATAAGCATCACCAATGGGAAACTGACCACGGATGTGCACATCAAAGAAACGGACGCCAACATGTACCTCCCCTTCAACTCATGCCATCCACGCCACTGCGTCCGCGGCATTCCCTTCGGACAGAGCCTCCGCCTGAGGAGACTATGCTCAGAGGAGGAAGTATTCTTCAAGCGTTGTGTGGAACTGAAGGGCCGTCTCGTGAAGCAGGGCTACCCCCCTGGTCTGGTGCAAAAAGCCATTGACCGGGCGGCAGCAATACCAAGGCAGCAGACCCTGACGTACAGGAACAGGACCAACTCCACAGGACGCATCCTCTTTATAATTACACACAGCCCCACCCACCCTCCCATTGCCCAGTGGCTACGGGAGCTCTTGCCCATGCTCCATACCAGCAGAAGGATGAGAAAGGCCATCCCCCAAGCCCCCATGGTAGGAGACCGGAAGTGCAGAAACCTGCGCAGTCTGCTCATGCCCTCCCAGCCTCCCCCTATGCAGGTGGCAGTGTCCCCAGGGCCTGCAGGCTGCTACAGGTGCCAGTCAAAGAGCTCTGTCCTCTGCGCTGAACATCTGCAAGAGACCACACAGTTCACCAGTGTCCGCACCGGTCAGGTGTTCCAGGTATGCCATAGACTGACGTGCACCAGCAGTGATGTGGTGTACCTCATCAATTGTGCACGCTGTGGGGACACGCAGTACGTTGGGTAGACAGGACAGCCACTAAAGAAATGCTTTTATGGCCACAGGTCAAGCATAAAAAATGAAGGGACCAGAGAAACGGAAGGCTGCCGTGCTGAAACCCTGGTAGCCAAACACTTCCAAGCCAACAACCACTCCATGGCGGACATGAGGGTTATTGCAATAGAACAGTGCCACTCAAAAAATGCGTGCAAACGCAAAGTCAGGGAACGATTGTGGCGCCACAAACTGAAAACAAATTACCCTGACGGCCTAAATGTATGGGACTAGAGCTCAGGTGGTGTCCACGATTCTTCCCCTGCTGCCACTCGGACAAACTGTCTGTGTGTGTGTGTGTGTGTGTGTGTGTGTGTGTGTGTTGAAAGAATGAAAAGAAAGAAAGAAAGAAGGAAAGAAAGAAAGAAAGGAAGAAGGAAAGAAAGGAAGAAAGAAAGAGAGAAAGGAAGAAAGAGAGAGAGAGAAAGAAAAAACAGAGAAAGGAAGAAAGAGAGAGAGAGAAAGGAAGAAACAGAACAAAAATCTTCCAGGTTTGACGACATAAACGAGAGACCAATACATACGTATAGACGATGACGTATGACAAGATAGACGTCAAAGGAGGACTACTAGGTGTTCCAAGGTGACAGTCCTGAAGAAGTCAAGTAAAGACGAAAATTTGGCAGAGAACAACTGGTGTTTTTTGTTGTGATCAAGTGTATTAAACGAAGAAATACTAACAAAAGAGAATTTTATTTTTTCTAATAGAGTTGTAAAATTGTGGAATGCAATTCCTTTGAAATAATTTACTTATAACATTTACGAATTCAAAAATTTCTTGAACAATGACCGAGAACTCAAAATCTTATTAAAGGAAATCCACTGAAGCATATTTGCTCAAAGTATGAATAATAAGGCATGCTTTTCAGACCCCCAAAAAAGCTAAACACATGAAAGTTGGGGCGTTAACGACTGCGCTCCATCTTGGAATATAGCTCTATTGTATGGGATCCCCATCTACTGAAGGACATACAGAAGATCGAGAAAGTACAATGCCAAGCTGCCCGCTTCATAACAGGAGATTACACCGCGAGAGATCCAGGATGCATCACACGAATGCTGAACAACCTGAACTTACCATCCTTCATGACCAAAGAAAGGCCAATCATCTGGTGTTTTGCTACAAGGTGTTCGGGGGAGGGGGGGGGGAGAGGGGGGGAGGAGGGAGGGCTGGTGCCAGCACTGTCATCTCATGGCTACTTACCTCCCCTTCGTTTTAGGCGCAGAGTCGCAGTCAAAAAATTTACTGACTTTTACAGTGCCAATATCTTGGAAGCTTTTACTACTCTTAAAGAGTGAGGAGGAGGGGGGGGGGGGGGTCACTATCTCTCTGTCTCAATGCTTGTGACTACACCCCTTTTATATCTCTCGTTCAAATGACAACATGAGAGAATTTCAGATTTCAGTTCTTTTATTGCCCAAATGCTGTTGTTGGGGCACAGGTGATGAGGACATGCAATGATAAGAAATCCTAAGTCCATAACTAAATGGGCGAGTAGGATATGTTGTTTGCCCAATTAATTTCAAAATTTTCCCCTCAGAAGATTCCTTACCTAAAAAACCCCCCACCGAGCTATCTGAAACAAAAGACAAAAAAAAAAACATTCTTAGCTTTCTAATAGTAGTATTAGGATCATGCCAACATTCATCAAAATAATAACGTAAGTGTGACATGTCAATGACATCTGCGGTCAAAGGGAAACAACCTCACATATTAGTTCTCGGAGTTGGCAACTAGACACAGGGGTGTTATTTCCCTTCCGGAAGTGACCCGGTTTGTTTTCAACTTTCGGATTTGGTCTAGTTAGGGCTTGTCGCGGTCAAATTCGTTGCTCAGTCAAATTCGTTGCCTGGCATACTAGCTTAGGTTGCTGGTATACGAACTTAGCCAAGAATGACGTCATAACGTGTAGTTGCTAATGGTAACGGCAAAACTCCACAGTTTTAGACAACCACTACTACTACTCGATTTTTTGGCAGTATTGGCATTGAATTTGACCAGGCAATGAATTTGACTGATACTGCGGTCAAATTCGTTGCTCCAATCAAATTCGTTGCCGTGGAATATCATGACCACTCCTGCTGCTACTACTGCTACGACTACTACTACTACTACTACTAGAATATTGTTGGTCATTGTGCAGGATCAGTATTGGCAATGAATTTGACCAGGCAATGAATTTGACTGATACTGCGGTCAAATTCGTTGCTCCAGTCAATTCCTTGCGTGCAATATCATCACCACTCCTGCTGCTACTACTGTACTACTACTACTACTACTACTACTACTACTACTACAACAATATTGTTGGTCATTGTGCCGGATCAGAGTGGCATAATTTGCACGGCAATGAATTTGACTGGAGCAACGAATTTGACCACGACAGTCGCGGTCAAATTCGTTGCTCCAGTCAATTCGTTGCCGTGCAATATTATGACCACTCCTGCTGCTACTACACTACACTACACTACATACTACTACTACTACTACTACTACTATAGAATATTGTTGGTCATTGTGCAGATCAGTATGCAATGAATTTGACCAGGCAATGAATTTGACTGATACTGCGGTCAAATTCGTTGCTTCAGTCATATTCGTTGCTGTGAATATCATGACCACTCCTGCTGCTACTACTGCTACTACTACACTACTACTACTACTACTACTACTACTACTACTACTAAATATTGTTGGTCATTGTGCAGGATCAGTATTGGCAATAATTTGACCAGCAATGAATTTGACTGGAGCAACGAATTTGACCGCGACAGTTGCGGTCAAATTCGTTGTTCAGTCAAATTCGTTGCCGTGCAATATTATGACCACTCCTGCGCTACTACTGCTAACTACTACTACATACTATACTATATACTACTAACTACACTACTACTAGAATATTGTTGGTCATTGTGCAGGATCAGTATTGGCAATGAATTGACCAGGCAATGAATTTGACTGATACTGCGGTCAAATTCGTTGCTTCAGTCAAATTCGTTGCTGTGGAATATCATGACCACTCCTGCTGCTACTACTGCACTAACTACTACTACACTACTACTACTACTACTACTACTACTCAACATATTGTTGTCATTGTGCAGATCAGTATTGGAATGAATTTGACCAGCAATGAATTGACTGGAGCAACGAATTTGACCGCGACAGTCGCGGTAAATTCGTTGCTCCATCAAATTCGTTGCCGTGCAATATATGACCACTCCTGCTGCTACTACTGCTACTACTACTACAACATCAACTACTACACTACTAGAATATTGTTGGTCATTGTGCAGGATCAGTATTGGCAATGAATTTGACCAGGATGAATTTGACTGATACTGCGGTCAAATTCGTTGCTTCAGTCAAATTCGTTGCTGTGGAATATCATGACCACTCCTGCTGCACACTCACTACTACTACTATACACTACTACTACTACTACTACTAGAATATTGTTGGTCATTGTGCAGGATCAGTATGGCAATATTTGACCAGGCAAGAATTTGACTGGAGCAACGAATTTGACCGCGACAGTCGCGGTCAAATTCGTTGCTCCAGTCAAATTCGTTGCCGTGCAATATTATGACCACTCCTGCTGCTACACGCACTACACTACACTATACTACTACTATACTATACTACTACTACTATACTACTACTAGAGTAGTGTTGGTCATTGTGCAGGATCAGTAGTGGCAATGAATTTGACCAGGCAATGAATTTGACTGATACTGCGGTCAAATTCGTTGCTTCAGTCAAATTCGTAGCTGTGGAATATCATGACCACTCCTGCTGCTACTACTGCTCTACTACTACTACTACTACTAGTACTACTACTACTACTACTGCTACTACTAGAATATTGTTGGTCATTGTGCAGGATCAGTATTGAGAATGAATTTGACCAGGCAATGAATTTGACTGGAGCAACGAATTTGACCGCGACAGTCGCGGTCAAATTCGTTGCTCCCATCAAATTCGTTGCCGTGCAATATTATGACCACTCCTGCTGCTACTACTGCTACTACTACTACTATTATACCTACTACTACTACTACTACTACTACTATACTACTACTAGAATATTGTTGGTCATTGTGCAGGATCAGTATTGGCAATGAATTTGACCAGGCAGTGAATTTTACTGGAGCAACGAATTTGACTTCAACAGTTGCAGTCAAATTCGTTGCTCCAGTCAAATTCGTTGCCGTGCAATATTATGACCACTCCTGCTGCTACTACTGCTACTACTACTACTACTATTACTACTACTACTACTACTAGAATATTGTTGGTCATTGTGCCGGATCAGTATTGGCAATGAATTTGACCAGGCAATGAATTTGACTGATACTGCGGTCAAATTCGTTGCTTCAGTCAAATTCGTTGCTGTGGAATATCATGACCACTCCTGCTGCTACTACTACTACTACTATATCTAGTAACTACTACTACTACTACTACTAACTAGAATATTGTTGGTCATTGTGCAGGATCAGTATTGGCAATGAATTTGACCAGGCAATGAATTTGACTGGAGCAACGAATTTGACCACGACAGTCGTCAAATTCGTTGCTCCAGTCAAATTCGTTGCCGTGCAATATTATGACCACTCCTGCTGCCACTACTGCTACGACTACTACTACTATTACTACTACTACTACTACTAGAATATTGTTGGTCATTGTGCAGGATCAGTATTTGCAATGAATTTGACCAGGCAATGAATTTGACTGATACTGCGGTCAAATTCGTTGCTTCAGTCAAATTCGTTGCTGTGGAATATCATGACCACTCCTGCTGCTACTACTGATACTACTACTACTACTACTAGTACTACTACTACTACTAGTACTACTACTACTACTACTACTACTACTACTACTATACTACTTACTGGAATATTGTTGGTCTTTGTGCAGGATCAGTATTGGCAATGAATTTGACCAGGCAATGAATTTGACTGGTGCAACGAATTTGACCGCGACAGTCGCGGTCAAATTCGTTGCTCCAGTCAAATTCGTTGCCGTGCAATATTATGACCAATCCTGCTGCTACTACTGCTACTACTACTACTACTACTACTACTACTACAACAACTACTACTACTACTAACTACTACTACTACTACTACTAGAATATTGTTGGTCATTATGCCGGATCAGTATTGGCAATGAATTTGACCAGGCAATGAATTTGACTGATACTGCGGTCAAATTCGTTGCTTCAGTCAAATTCGTTGCTGTGGAATATCATGACCACTCCTGCTGCTACTACTGCTACTACTACTTCTACTACTAGTACTAGTACTACTACTACTAGTACTACTACTACTACTACTACTACTAGAATATTGTTGGTCATTGTGCAGGATCAGTATTGGCAATGAATTTGACGAGGCAATGAATTTGACTGGAGCAACGAATTTGACCGCGACAGTCGCGGTCAAATTCGTTGCTCCAGTCAAATTCGTGCAGTGCGATATTATGACCACTCCTGCTGCTACTATTGCTACGACTACTACTACTACTACTACTACTACTACTACTACTACTACTACTACTAGAATATTGTTGGTCATTGTGCAGGATCAGTATTGGCAATGAATTTGACTGATACTGCGGTCAAATTCGTTGCTCAGTCAAATTCGTTGCAGTGCAATATCATGACCACTCCTGCTGCTACTACTGCTACTACTACTACTACTACAACTACAACTACTGCTACTACCACCACTACTACTACTACTACTACTACTACTACTACTACTACTACTACTACTACTACTAGAATTTTGTTGGTCATTGTGCCGGATCAGTATTGGCAATGAATTTGACCAGGCAATGAATTTGACTGATACTGCGTCAAATTCGTTGCTCCAGTCAAATTCGTTGCAGTGGCATATCATGACCACTCCTGCTGCTACTACTGCTGCTGCTGCTGCTACTACTACTACTACTACTACTATTTCTACTACTACACTACTACTACTACTACTACTATCTACTACTACTACTACTACTACTAGAATATTGTTGGTCATTGTGCCGGATCAGTATTGGCAATGAATTTGACCAGGCAATGAATTTGACTGATACTGCAGTCAAATTCGTTGCTCCAGTCAAATTCGTTGCAGTGCAATATCATGACCACTCCTGCTGCTATTACTACTACGACTACTACACCTACTACTACTACTACTATAATTTTGTCGGTCATTGTGCCGGATCAGTATTGGCAGTGAATTTGACCAGGCAATGAATTTGACTGATACTGCGGTCAAATTCGTTGCTCCAGTCAAATTCGTTGCAGTGCAATATCATGACCACTCCTGCTGCTACTACTGCTACTACTACTATTACTACTACTACTACTACTACTACTACTACTACTACTACTACTACTACTACTAGAATATTGTTGGTCATTGTGCAGGATCAGTATTGGCAATGAATTTGACCAGGCAATGAATTTGACTGATACTGCGGTCAAATTCGTTGCTCCAGTCAAATTCGTTGCAGTGGAATATGGTGGGGGGGGGGGGGGGTTCCATTATGGTGCCAGATTAACTCCCCTGGAGGGGGCTGTTCTGGGACAGGTCCAGTTTAACTCTCCAGAGGGGCTGTTTTGGGCTGGTGCCAGATTAACTCCCCAGGAGAGGGGGGGGGGGGGGGTCTGTTTTGTGCCAGGCCAGCTTAACTTTCCAGGGAGGCCTGTACCAGGCTGGAGCCAGATTAATTCCCCAGGAGGGGGTGGGGCTGTTCTAGGCACGGTCCAGTTTAACTCTCTAGGGGGGCTGTTTGGGCAGGTGCCAGATAACCCAGATAAACTCCCCAGGAGGAGGGGGGGTGCTGCTCTGGGACTTATCTAGTTTAACTCTCTAGGGGGGCTGTTCCATAACGGTGCCAGATTTACTCCTCTGGAAGGGGGCTGCTCTGGGACAGGTCCAGTTTAACTCTCCAGAGGGGCTGTTCTGGATTGGTGCCAGATTAACTCCGCAGGAAGGAGGAGGGGTGGGGGGGGGACTGTTTTGTTCCAGGACCAGTTTAACTCTCCAGGGAGGCCTGTACCAGACTGGAGCCAAATTAACTCCCCAGGAGATGGGAGGGGGGTGCTCTAGGCCAGGTCCAGTTTAACTCTCTAGGGGGGCTGTTTTGGGCCGATGCCCCAACTCCCAGGAGCGGGAGGGAGCTGTTCTGGGCCTTATCTAGTTTAACTCTCCAGGGGGGCTGTTCCATGACGGTGCAGATTAACTCCCTGGAGGGGACTATTCTGGGACAGGTCCAGTTTAACTCTCCAGAGGGGCTGTTCTGGGCTGATGCCAGATTAACTCCCCAGGAGAGGGCGAAGGTAGGGGGGGGGGGGGGGAGAGGTTGTTTGTGCCAGGTCCAGTTTAACTCTCCAGGGAGGCTGTTCTGGGCTGGTGCCAGATTAACTCCCAGGAGAGGGCGAAGGTGGGGGGGGGGGGGGGGGGGAGAGGGAGAGAGAGGTTGTTTTGTGCCAGGTCCAGTTTAACTCTCCAGGGAGGCTGTTCTGGGTGGTGCCAGATTAACTCCACAGGAAAGGGGGGATGGGGGCTATTCTAGGCCAGGTCCAGTTTAACTCTCTAGGGGGGCTGTTTTGGGCCGATGCCAGATTAACTCCCCAGGAGGGGGAGGGGGCGGTTCTGGGCCTTGTCTAGTTTAACTCTCCAGGGGGGCTGTTCCATGACGGTACCAGATTAACTCCCCTGGAGGGGGGCTGTTCTGGGACAGGTCCAGTTTAACTCTCCATAGAAGCTGTTCTGGGCTGGTGCCAGTTTAACTCCCCAGTAGAAGGGGGGGGGGGGGGGCTTTTTTGTGGCAGGGCCAGTTTAACTCTCCAGGGAGGCTTGCACCGGGCTGGAGCCAGATTAACTCCCCAGGAGAGGGGAGGTTGCTCTAGGCCAGGTCCAGTTTAACTCTCTAGGGGGCTGTTTTGGGCCGGTGCCAGATTAACTCCCCAGGAATCGGAGGGGGCTGTTCTAGTTTCCCTCTCCAGGGGGGCTGTTCCATGATGGTGCCAGATTAACTCCCCTGGAGGGGGGCTTTTCTGGGACAGGTGCAGTTTAACTCTCCAGAGGGGCTGCTCTGTGCTGGTGCCAGATTAACTCCCCAGGGGAGGGGGGGAGCTGTTTTGTGCCAGGGCCAGTTTAACTCTCCAGGGAGGCCTGTACCATGCTGGAGCCAGATTAACTCCCCAGGAGAGGGGGTGGGGGGGGGGACTGTTCTACGCCAGGTCCAGTTTAACTCTCGGGGGGGGGGGGGGGGGGGGCTGTTTTGGGCCGATGCCAGATTAACTCCCCAGGAGGGGGAGGGGGCTGTTCCGGGCCTTGTCTAGTTTAACTCTCCAGAATGGCTGTTCCATAACGGTGCAGGATTAACTCCCCTGGAGGGGGGCTGTTCTGGTATCAGGTCCAGTTTAACTGTCCAGAGGGGCTGTTCTGGGCTGGTGCCAGATTAACTCCCCAGGATAGGGGTTGGGGCTGTTTTGTGCCAGGGCCAGTTTAACTCTCCAGGGAGGCCTGTACCAGGCTGGAGCCAGATTAACTCCCCAGGAGAGGGGGGGGGGGGCTGTTCTAGTCCAGGTCCAGTTTAACTCTCTAGGGGGCTATTCTGGGCTGGTGCCAGATTAACTCCCCAGGAGGGGGAGGGGGCTGTTCTGGGCATTGCCAAGTTTAACTCTCCCGGGGGGCTGTTCCATGATGGTGCCATATTAACTCCCCTGGAGGGGGCTGTTCTGGGACAGGTCCAGTTTAACTGTGCAGAGGGGCTGTTCTGGGCTGGTGCGAGATTAACTCCTCAGGAGAGGGGGGGGGGGGGGGGGGGCTGTTTTGTGCCAGGGCCAGTTTAACTCTCCAGGAGGGGGAGGGGGCTGTTTTGGGCCGATTTCGTTTAACTCTCCAGTAGGTGCCAGTCCGGTGCCAGATTAACTCCCAAGATGTCTTAGGGGGCTGTTCTGGACCAGGTCCAGTTTATCTCCCCAAGGGGAGGTGCTGTTTTGGGCCAATGCCAAATTAACTCTCTGGGGGGCTGTTCTAGTCCTGTTAGGGGGCTGATTTGGCACAAACCCAGATTAACTCCCGGGAGTCAGTCTCGCACTGTTCCAGATTAACTCCCGGGAGTTAATCTGGGTTTGCGCCAAATCAGCTCCCCAACAGGATTAGAACAGCCCCCCACCGAGTTAATTTGGCATTGGCCCCAAACAGCCCCTCCCCTTGAGGAGTTAAACTAGACCTGTCCCAGAACAGCTCTCTAAGATATCTGGGGAGTTAATCTGGCACCGGACTGGAACAGCCACCCACTGGAGAGTTGAACAAAACTGGCCCAGAACAGCCCCCCCCCCCCCCTCACTGGCCCTGGCACAAAACATCCCCCCCCCCGTCCCCCCCTCTACTGGGGAGTTAATCTGGCACCAGCCCAGAACAGCCCCTCTGGAGAGTTAAACTACACCTGTCCTAGAACAGCCTCCTTCCAGGGGGGTTAATCTGGCACCGTTATGGAACAGCTCCCCCCCCCCCCCCCCCCGGAGAGTTAAACTAGACAAGTGCCAGAACAGCCCCTCCTGCTCCTTGGGAGTTAATCTGGCACTCTCCTAGAACAGCCCCCATAGAGAGTTAAACTGGACCTGGCCTAGAGCAGCCCCCCCCCCCCTCCTGGGGAGTTAATCTTGCTCCAGCCTGGTACAGGCCTCCCTGGAGAGTTAAACTGGCCCTGGCACAACCCCCCCCCCCCCCCCCCCCCCGTCCATGGGAGTTAATCTGGCACCAGCCCAGAACAGCCCCTCTGGAGAGTTAAACTGCACCTGTCCTAGAACAGCCACCACCACCCCCCACCCCCCTCCAGGGGAGTTAATCTGGAACCGTCATAAAACAGCCCCCCCCCCCCCCCGGAGAGTTAAACTAGACAAGTCCCAGAACAGCCCCCCCCCCCCCCCCTGGAGAGTTAAACTAGACAAGTCCCAGAACAGCCCCCTCCTGCTCCTTGGGAGTTAATCTGGGACCCTCCTAGAACAGCCCCCATAGAGAGTTAAACTGGACCTGGCCTAGAACAGCCCCCAACCCCCCCCCCCCTCTCCTGGGGAGTTAATCTGGCTCCAGCCTGGTACAGGCCTCCCTGGAGAGTTAAACTGGCCCTGGCACAAAACAGCCCCAACCCATATCCTGGGGAAATAATCTGGAACCAGCCCAGAACAGCCCCTCTGGCCCTGGCAAAAAACAGGTAGGCAGCCCGTTGAGTGAGTGAGGTAGTGTGTTTATTGTAAAGCGCTAAGAGCTTGGTCTGTGACCGAGGATAGGCGCTATATAAATACCGAAGATAATAATAATAAGAGAGTTAAAGTAGACAAGGCCCAGAACAGCCCCCTCCCCCTCCTTAGGAGTTAATCTGGCACTGGCCCAAAACAGGCCCCCTGGAGCGTTTGACTGGACCTGGCCTAGAGCAGCCCCCCCCCCTCCCCTCTCCTGGAGAGTTAAACTGGCCCTGGCACAAAACAGCCCCCCCCCCCTCCTCCTGGGGAGTTAATCTGGCACCAGCCCAGAACAGCCCCTCTGGAGAGTTAAACTGGACCTGTCCCAGAACAGCCCCCCTCCAGGGGAGTTAATCTGACACCGTCATGGAACAGCCCCCCACCCCCCCCCCACCTCCCATAAGGGGGGCTGTTCTGGGCTAGGTCCAATTTAACTCTCTTCGTGGGTTGTTCTGGGACGGTGGCAGGTTAACTCCCCCGGTTGGGCTGCTTCGGGGCAGATCCAATTTAACTCTCTAGGAGTCTGTTCTGGGCCAGGTCCAGTTTAACTCTCGGGGGGGGGGGGGGGGGGGGGGGCTGTTCTGGGCTAGTACTAGATTAATCCCAGGAAGGAGGCTGCTTTTGGTCAGGTCCAGTTTAACTCTCTAGGGGGCTGTTTTGGGGCAGCTCCAGTTTAACTCTCTAGTGGGGACTGTTCCGGGCAGGTGCTAGATTAACTCCCCAGGAGAAGGTGGGGTGGGGGGGATGTTCTGGACCAGGTCCAGTTTAACTCTTTATACTGGGGGCTGTTTTGGGCTAGTAACTCTCGGGGGGGGGGGGGGGGGGGGGCAGTTCTGGGCAGGTGCCGGATTAACTCCCCATATAAGCTTTCGCTTGCTGTGCTCCATGTTCTGATGTTCGCTGCACAATGTTCCTGGTTGAATAATGTTTGTTTAAAGCAAAGTCTCCCCACAAGGGGGCTGTTCTGGGCCAGGTCCAATTTAACTCTCCTGGTGGGTTGTTCTTGGCCGGTGCTAGGTTAACTCTCCACTGAGCGGTTATTGGCCATTTCTTCATTAAATTGAGGCAGAGGGGAGGGGGGTGGGGGGTGGGGGGTGGGGGCTATTCTGGGCCTGCGCCAGTCTAACTCCCGGGGAGGGGGGGGGGGGGGGCTTTCCAGGCCTGTCCTGGAATGACTCTCCACTTGCGCTAGTTTAACTCCCAGGGAGTCATTTTGATGTCAAAGGTTTGGGACCAGAAGAACTCCCGGGAGTTAGTTTGGAACAGCACCAGTTTAACTCTCCAAGGGGTTGGGGGCTGATTTGGCACTGCCCCATATTAGAGTCAAAATTTTTAGGTTCAAAACAACTCCCGGGAGTTATTCTGAGACTGGTAGAGGTTCATTTTGGAAGAGGCCTAATAAACAGAAAGAAGAGATTGGGGGGGGGGGGGGGGGGGAGGGGGGTTCTGAACCTGTTGAGGGGCTGCTTTGGTGCAGACCCAGATTAACTCCCGGGAGTTAATCTGAGACAGTGCCAGACTGACTCCCGGGAGTTAAACTGGGAGGGGGGCGGTTTCACCACGTTACACCGGCACGAATTGTCGCCCCCATTGTATATTTTAACAGTTTTGACTCTCTCTCTCTCTCTCTCTCTCTCTCTCTCTCTAATGTATGTATTGTATGTACGTATGTCGTGTATGTATGATTAGATGTATGTGTAATGTATGTATGTATGTATATGTATGTATGTATTGTATGTATGTATGATTATGTAGTGGTATGTATATTGTGTATGTGATGTATGTATGTAGTATAGTAGTAGTATATGTAGTGTATGTAGTGTTGCGTGTAATGTATGATTATGAATATGTATGTATGTATGTATCGTATGTATGTATTGTATGTTTGAAATGCATGCTATGTGAGTAGTGTATGTAGTAGTAGTGTGCATGAGTGGTCATGATATCACGCAACGAATTTGACTGGAAGCAACGAATTTGACCGCAGTATCAGTCAAATTCATTGCCTGGTCAAATTCATTGCCAATACTGATCCGGCATAATGACCAAAAATATTCTAGTAGTAGTAGTATAGTAGTAGTAGTAGTAGTAGTAGTAGTAGTAGTAGTAGTAGAGTAGTATAGCAGCAGTAGTAGCAGCAGGAGTGGTCATGATATTCACACTGCAACGAATTTGTAAATGGAAACAACGAATTTGACCGCAGTATCAGTCAAATTCATTGCCTGGTCAAATTCATTGCCAATACTGATTTGGCACAATGACCAACAATATTCTAGTAGTAGTAGTAGTACTAGTAGTAATAGTAGTAGTAGTGTAGTAGTAGTAGCAGTAGTAGCAGCAGGAGTGGTCATGATATTCCACAGCAACGAATTTGACTGAAGCAACGAATTTGACCGCAGTATCAGTCAAATTCATTGCCTGGTCAAACTCATTGCCACTACTGATTTGGCACAATGACCAACAATATTCTAGTAGTAGTAGTAGTATAATAGTAGTAGTAGTAGTAGTAGTAGTAGTAGTAGAGTAGTAGAGCAGGAGTGGTCATAATATTGCACGGCAACGAATTTGACTGGAGCAACGAATTTGACCGCGACTGTCGCGGTCAGATTCGTTGCTCCAGTCAAATTCGTTGCCGTGCAATATTATGACCACTCCTGATCCTGCACAATGACCAACAATATTCTAGTATAGTAGTGTAGTAGTGTAGTAGTAGTAGTAGTAGTCAGTAACAGTAGTAGCAGCAGGAGTGGTCAGGATATTGCACGGCAACGAATTTGACTGGAGCAACGAATTTGACCGCAGTATCAGTCAAATTCATTGCCTGGTCAAATTCATTGCCAATACTGATCCTGCACAATGACCAACAATATTCTAGTAGTAGTAGTAGTAGTAGTAGTAGTAGTAGTAGTAGTATGTAGTATGATAGCAGTAGTAGCAGTAGTAGCAGCAGGAGTGGTCATGATATTCCACTGCAACGAATTTGACTGGAGCAACGAATTTGACCGCAGTATCAGTCAAATTCATTGCCTGGTCAAATTCATTGCCACTACTGATTTGGCACAATGACCAACAATATTCTAGTAGTTAGTAGTAGTAGTAGTAGTAGTAGTAGTAGTATAGTAGTAGTATAGTAGTTATATAGTAGTAGTAGTAATAAGTAGTAGTAGTAGTAGCAGTAGTAGCCGCAGTGGTCATAATATTGTACGGCAACGAATTTGACTGGAGCAACGAATTTGACCGCGACTGTCGCGGTCAAATTCGTTGCTCAAGTCAAATTCGTTGCCGTGCAATATTGTGACCACTCCTGATCCGTACAATGACAACATATTCTAGTAGTAGTAGTGGTGTAGTAGTAGTAGTAGAGTAGTAGTAGTAGTAGTAGTAGTAGTAGCAGCAGGAGTGGTCATGATATTGCACGGCAACGAATTTGACTGGAGCAACGAATTTGACCGCAGTATCAGTCAAATTCATTGCCTGGTCAAATTCGCTGCCAATACTGATCCGGCACAATGACGACAAAATATAGTTAGTAGTAGTAGTAGTTAGTAGTAGTAGTAGTAGTAGTAGTAGTTAGTAGTAGTAGTAGTAGAGTAATAGCAGCAGGAGTGGTCATAATATTGCACTGCAACGAATTTGACTGGAGCAACGAATTTGACCGCAGTATCAGTCAAATTCATTGCCTGGTCAAATTCATTGCCAATACTGATCCGGCACAATGACCAACATATTCTAGCTAGTAGTAGTGTAGTAGTAGTAGTAGTAGTAGTAGTAGTAGAAATAGTAGTATAGCAGCAGCAGTAGTGCAGCAGAGTGGTCATGATATGCCACTGCAACGAATTTGACTGGAGCAACGAATTTGACCGCAGTATCAGTCAAATTCATTGCCTGGTCAAATTCATTGCCAATACTGATCCGGCACAATGACCAACAAAATTAGTGTAGTAGTAGTAGTAGTAGTAGTAGTAGTGTGGTAGTAGCAGTAGTTGTAGTAGTAGTAGTAGTAGCAGCAGGAGTGGTCAGGATATTGCACTGCAACGAATTTGACTGGAGCAACGAATTTTACCGCAGTATCAGTCAAATTCATTGCCTGGTCAAATTCATTGCCAATACTGATCCTGCACAATGACCAACAAAATTCTAGTAGTAGTAGTAGTAGTAGTAGTAGTAGTAGTAGTAGTAGTAGTAGTAGTAGTAAGTAGTAGTAGAAGTAGTAGTAGTAGTAGTAGCAGTAATAGTAGTAGTAGTGGACATGATATTCCACAGCAACGAATTTGACTGGAGCAACGAATTTGACCGCAGTATCAGTCAAATTCATTGCGTGGTCAAATTCATTGCCAATACTGATCCGGCACAATGACCAACGATATTCTAGTAGTAGTAGTAGTAGCAGGAGTGGTCATGATATTCCACTGCAACGAATTTGACTGGAGCAACGAATTTGACAGTAGTAGTAGTATGTAGTAGTAGTAGTAGTATAACGGCTGTAACGGTAAAATAAAACATCGGGCATCATCCTTGACCCATAATGAACATACCCTCAAATTTTCAGAAAGATCGGCCAAGTGCTTTCTGAGATATTCTATAAAGAAGAAAAACCGTTACAGGCCGTTACAAACGGCTATAACGGTAAATTAAAACATCAGACATTATTTGTGACCCATAAGGAACATAACTACAAATTTTGAGAAAGATCGGCCAAGTACTTTTTGAGATATTCTATAATGAATAAAAACCGTTACAGGCTGTTACAGCCGTTAGTAACGGCTATAACGGGGTAAACTAAAACATCGGGCATCATCCGAGACCCATAATGAACATACCTGCTACTTTTCATCAAGATCGGCCAAGTGCTTTGTGAGATTTTCCATAAAGTAGAAAAACCGTTACAGGCCGTTACAGCCGTTAGTAACGGCTGTAACGGTAAAGTAAAACATCGGCCATCATCCGTGACCCATAATGAAAATACCTACAAATTTTCAGAAAGATTGGCCAAGTACTTTTGGATATATTCTATAAAGAAGAAAAACCGTTACAGGCTGTTACAGCCGTTAGTAACGGCTATAACGGGATAAACTAAAACATCGGGCATCATCCGTGACCCATAATGAACATACGTGCTAATTTTCACAAAGTTTGGCCAAGTACTATCGGAGATATTCCATACAGAAGAAAAAGCGTTACAGGCCGTTACAGCCGTTAGTAACGGCTATAACGGTAAACTAAAACATCGGGCATCATCCGTGGCCCATAATGAATATACGTGTACCTACAAATTTTCAGAAATATCGGCCCGGTAGTTTTGTCTGGAACGAGTGGAACACATTTTGACCACAGACACACAGACAGACAGACACACAGACAGACACACAGACAGACACACAGACAGCATTTCTTCGTTCCCATTCTAAAGTACTCCCTGTTCTATAAGAACTGGGAGTACAAAAAGAAAACGAAATGTTAAAGTAGTTGTAGTCAAAATCATTGCTTGGGCAAATTCAATTCAAATACTGAGCCGGCACAATGACCAACAAAAATCTAGTAGTAGTAGTAGTAGTCGTCGTCGTTGTCTTAGTTGAAACTGTGGAGTTTTGCCGTGACTATTAGCGACTGCACGTTATGACGTCATTTTTGGTTAAGTTGGTATACCAGCAACGGATTTGACCCGGATGTGTGTTGTGGCATCATATGACGTCATTTTTTGGCTAAGTTGGTATACCAGCAACGAATTTGACTGAGCAACGAATTTGACCGCGACAGGGCTGTTCGTACTAGCCTTTAGTAGTTTATTATTAGTTTATTAGAGATATTTATAGTAATAACAAATAATAGAGTAGTGTAGGGCTGTGAGTAAAGAGTAAGTAGAAAATATTTAAAACCTAAAAGGAAGCTACCATTCTGGGTGAGAGTTGCTAGCAATTGGCTCCTTCAAGAGAATTACATCACCGGTGCCAGACGCGTTTCCTGATGTTTGGCGCGAGTCAGAAGGCTCCTGACCCCCCCCCCTCCCCCCCCCCCCTCCCCCACCCCAAAAATCAAGATCCCAGTCTGTCTGCTGCCTGGAGGTTGGTGTTGAAATGACATTTATTTTTGGTTAAGATGTGTTGAGTAGTTTAGGGGTTTTGTTTTGGAACCAGCCAATGTTGAGGAAAGTAGTGCCGTAATTATCAGAATGATCAGGGTTGGGAGCGTTCCCGGCCTAGAAATTCTCCCGGACACGATGTTTTCTTTTTGTGTGGTTTTCTTTTTGTGTGGTAATTTTTTAATTTACATTTTTGTGTACATTTGTCCTTGTCATAATGAATTTGAGCCTACTAAGAAGCTGGGTTTTTTTTGTTTGTTTGTTTGTTTTTTTTTTAATGTTTGTGTTGCCTTGGGTGAGGCTACACCGTTTTCTTTGGTTTTGGGCTCTGGCATGTGTGGTGGAAACAGACGTTCAAACCGGGCCAGGCTAAGGATAATCCCTGGAAAGATTGTCATGATAATACTTTGAGATGGACCAAATGATCTTTTTCTATGTTGGACTGTAGAGAAGTTTGGGTGCAACTTGTTGGTTGCAAGGTCTTGTGAAAAGGCCAGATTACCTCCCTTCCACTATCAGTCTACTGACTGATCTAAAAGAATTATTTGCCTGATATTCTGTTTTGTTTATTGTTTTTTGTGTGTTTCCTTTAGTTTGGTTTTGAATGGTTTATTCTGTTTCTCTTCTTCTGTGAGTTTATTTTTCCTCTTCCCTTCATTATTTTTTTTATTATGGGGTACTGCATGAGAGAAAGTGTGTGCAGATTGTTAGAGAAAGTGTATGCATATTGTTAGATAAAAACATTTGATTTTGGTTTTGCCTTGCTTGCTCACTGGAATTTGTCGTGGGGTTTGTTATGTCTGTTCCCACTGTGTTTCCTTAAGGTGGGAAACAACTAGGTAGAAGCGGCTAGTGCAGTGATGTGAAAACCAATAGTGTGGTTTGAGTTCAAGATCCACCTGCGGCCTCAAGTTCCTAGCCCTCTATGGCATCAATTTGTAAATAAACCAATTCCTTTTTTTCTCTTCACTTTTATTCTTTAAGGGTATTTCCTGTTATGTATTTTGTTCGTGTGTATCACTAATCTTATAGAGTGGGGGGGAACAGTGTCACTTTCTCTCTGTCAATGCTTGTCACTACCCCCTTATACATCTCTCGTTCAAATGACCACATGAGAGAACTTCAAATTCCAGTTCTTTTATTGCCCAAATGTTGTTGTGGGGGCAAAGGTGATGAGGACATACAATGATAAGAACCCTATGTCCCTAACTAAATGGGCGAGCCGAAGATGATGTTTGCCCAATTAACTTTCAAATTTTTCCCTCAGAAGATTCCTTACCTAAAAAAAAAAAAAAAAAAACCACCAAGCTATCTGCAACAAAAGACAAAAAAAAAACCAAAAAAAAAAACAGTCTTAGCTTTCTAATAGTAGTATTAGGATCATGACAACATTTATCAAAATAATAACATAAGTGATACACACGAACAAAATACATGACAGGAAATACTCCTAAAGAATAAGTGACAAGGAAAAAAAGACATTGGCTTATTTACAAATTGATGTCATAGAGGGCTAGGAACTTGAGGCCGCAGGTGGATCTTGAACTCAAACCACACTATTGGTTTTCATATCACTGCACTAGCCGCTTATACCTGGTTATTTCCCATCTTATGTAAAGAAAGATTGGTATGGACATGTACATAACATTATAAACACAGCCAGCTTCCCTAAGAAGCATTGGCGTGCCTATCCTTTAGAGGCTTTATCTTTTCCCATCACAGACTGTGGCGTCTCAACTCTTACAGTTTTAAGACTACAACAGTCCAACTGTTTTCTTCTGTTGCATGGATTTGCCCTATTATTTGGCAGTGTCCAACACACATTTAGCTAAGGACCTCAAGAACCACGCATCCTCATCAACCCCAAACAGGCTTTACCCCATTTCAAGGTTTCCACCAAGTTCAGAGAAAATATGAAAGGAAGGGGTCACCTAGTCTCAGTCTCCTAATCCTGCAACTAGGGACTGATCTAGCTCTGTGGAGATAAGATGGAAAAGAAACACAGTAGGAGTAGACATAACAAACCCCTCGATAAATCCCAGTGAACAAGCAAGGCAAAACCAAAATCAAATGTTTTTATCTAACAATATACATATACACTTTCTCTAACAATCTACGTTCCTCATGTGACACTCGTATCTACAGTATCCCCACTGTTCGCACTAAAACCTTTGGTCAACGTTCCTTTGCCTATCAAGCTCCAACTACCTGGAATCAATTGCCTCGCTCTCTCAGATACTCACCCTCACTGCCCACATTCAAGCGCCTTCTCAAAACTCATCTGTTTCCTAGGTAACTTCGTCTTCCCTGTGACCCGACGTTTGCAATGTGTGATGCGAGTGTCTGCTTTGTGTGCGTTCGTGTCTGTGTGAGTGTGTGTTTGCGTGTATGCATGCTTGTGAGTTTGTGTCCTTGCTTTGGATTTTGATGGCTTTTTCTCATGTATGATTGTTATATATTGTGTGATTTGATGTCTGTTGTGATATTGTAAACGCCTAGGGCATTCAATTGATTAGGCGTCATAAATGTTCATAATAATAATAATAATAACAATCTACACACACTTTCTCTCATACAGTACCCCATAATAGAAAAATAATGAAAGTAAGAGGAAAAATAAACTCACAGAAGAAGAGAAATAGAATAAACCATTCAAAACCAAACCTAAAGGAAACTAAAGATTAAGATTAAAATTATAGTTAAAGGAAACTAAAGAAAAAAAATAATAAACAAAACAGAATATCTGGCAAATAGTTCTTTTAGATCAGTCAGTAGCCTGATAGTGGAAGGGAGGTAGTCTGGCCTTTTCATAAGGCCTTGCAACCAACAAATCGCACCCAAACTTCTCTACAGCCCAACAACTAACTAGATCATTTGGTCCATCTCAAAGCGTTGTTGCAGCAACTTTCCCAGGGATTATCCTTAGTCTGGCCCGGTTTGAATGTGTGTTTCCACCACACATGCCAGAGCCCCAAACCAAGGAAAACAGTGTAGCCTCACCCAAGGCAACACAAACACAAAAAAATCCAGCTTCTTAATAGGCTCAAATTTATTATGACAAAGACGAATGCACACAAAAAAAAGTGAATAAAAAATTGCCACACAAGAGAAAACATCATGTCGGGAGAATTTCTAGGCCAGCGAAGAGTTTTCATATTTATAATATATTTTCTTAATTTTATCTTCCCATTTTCTTCACCTTCTACCCCCACCCCCACCCCGCTTTAAGTTCAAATCTTTGCCAAGTCATTACTGTGATGACGGAGGGGTTGTTGGCCTGCGCTTGCTTTTCCTCCACTATTAGATTGTTCATCTTTGTATTTGTCTGACTTTATTCAAGTTTGAAAGGCTGTGCCAGTCTTGAATAAAAGTTACTCTGTGTTAGGTTTTCTTATGGGAGCAAGACTTATTCTACTTGTTTACTGTTAATTCTC
>CM065748.1:5990917-6005917 GCA_033310375.1 Conus canariensis | reverse complement strand
AATGACTTGCTGGTCTGAACAGCGCTAAGTGCAGTCTGGTAACACATTTCTGAAAAACGTCACTGGGATGTGGTGTAGGCTGTCTCTCTCTCCCTCTCTCTCTCTCCCTCTTCTCTCTCTCTCTCTCTCTCTCTCTCTCTCTCTCTCTCTCTCTCTCTCTCTCTCTCTCCCCATCCCACCCTCACTCCTGGCTGGAAAATCCTGCACAGCATCATGCCAGCTTGATTAGAGTGACCGACAGCTACAGCTGCACAGAAGATTGATTGTTTCAGTGCATGCACTGTAGGAAATGACAGGCTTTCGTTGGAGGTGGACCACAATCCATTATTAACGTCGTGCCTGTCTGAGTCTGGTCTCGTTATCTGGAGTGTAGGCGGCACAAGCAAAACGTGTATGTTGTGTGTGTGTGTGTGTGTGTGTGTGTGTGTGTGTGTGTGTGTGTGTGTGTGTGTGTGTGTACCTGCATGCACGTGGATGCGTGCGTGCATGCTTATATATATATGTGGTGTGTGTGTGTGTGTGTGTGTGTGTGTGTGTGTGTGTGTGTGTGTGTGTGTTTGTACACGCTCGTGCGTGCATATGCGTGTGTACACTCGTGCTCGCGCATGTGCGTGTATATCTGTGTGTGCATGTGCATGTATGTGTGCTTTAATTCCCCTGTTTTTATATTCATGTTTTACACAAGCAAAACTTGTTCTGGTTCTCGGAACCTGAAATGATTGTTAAGCAACAGGAAGGAGCGGTGGAGAAGAGGGGAAGGGGAGGAGAGCAGCGAGGGAGGGGGCACGGAGGTCAGAACTTCTGTAAAACAATCCGTACATTCAATCAGTAACCATGTGATTCACTGCCTTTTTTCCCCCACTAGCTCAGTGATTGTCAATTGTGAAAAAGATGACAGAATTTGACAAATGACATATTCCGACACATCTGTACATCGGTAAACAACACAACATACAGTTATCAGTATACTAAGTTATGTGGCCGAATATGCCGTTCACCACATTGTCAGTTTAAATCTACTGCTTTTTTTGTTTGTGTACCAGTCTTGAAAAGATGACAATGTTAAAAATGGCAAATACCAGCACAAAACCTAGTATATTGATAGGTGCCAATTACTCCTGCAAAGTTTGAACAACCCAGTGTTTGCTTCAGGTTCTCTTTATAATGTCTGTAAGGGCTAAATGTCCAAAAGATCTTTTGTATGTAGAGGTACATTCCAGTTGAACGTTCAGAACCACAACAGAGGACTGACAGGGCAGACCAGCATCAGCATCGCAGCAGAGTGAGGGCTGGCACCTCTCTGACATGAGACTTTCCACCAGAACGACAACACGCAAAGACGGGCTGCGAACATTGCAAGTTGTGTGTTGAGTGGCAAGGCAATTTAAACCTTCAACTTCCGACCATTCAAACGACTCGTGTAGCTCCCCCTTTAAGCGATCGCCACTCTCCTTTCTCGTCACCGTTACCACCACCACCACACGCTTTCAGCACTTCAGTTACCTTTACCTCTTTGTCTTGACCCGCCCCTTCCTGTTGTGCTATTTTCTCAGGAATACGGCGTTGCCTAGACTGCTCCATTCACGTCAGATTTAAACTTGAAAGGCTAAAACGAGTGGGTGAGCATAGCTGAGAATAAATGTTTGAAGACTTCTTTCTTGAAACGCTGGCTATCACCGTTTTTATGGTTCTGCCATTGTAAAATCTGTCTGTCAGTCTGTCTCCCTCTGTCTCAGAAACAGACACAAACACGCAAGCATGGACACAATTATACACAGGCACAAACACACACACACACATACATGCGTGCACGCATACGAAGCGTGCGTGGACACAATCACTCGCACACAAACACATACACGCCCACATATACACACGTGCACTTGCATGTACAAGCATATACATGGATGTACGCGCGTGTACACACATAATTGTGCACACACATATACAGATAGAGACAGACAAACAGACAGACAGACAGAGTACATGAGAGGGGGTGATCTACGTGTGACTGTGCAAGAAATGACAAATAGCATCTGAGGCGGACATTTTTGTGTGTAATCAGTTTGGGTACCCCCCCCCTTTTCCTCTACCGCTGTGTTCATTCTTTAATTTAACGTCTATCCACCTAACAGTGATCTTAGACAGTATGTATGTGTTATGTGTGTGTGCATGTGGTGTTTTGGGGGGTGTGCATGCGAACGGTTGGTGTTGATTTTGGGCGTACGTAATTAGGCCTAGATAAATAAATAAAAAAAAAATTAAAATTAAAAAAAAAAAACACCACATAACTGAATCCAACCTTTGAAAGAAACACTAAATAAGCAACTAACACCAAGATGGGGAAAATAACATAGACGTTAAAGTAAATGTCCAGTTGGGCTCTTAATCAGTCCTTGAACAACTTCAAAAATGTTTGATTCGTTAGAGATGACGTCTTCAAAGACTGGCATCGACGGTTCAGTGTTCAACAACCAAGCAGGTAAATAGGGTTTCATTCTATCACACACAAAAAGTAGATGGAACGGAGTGATTTGCTGGCCACAAATACAAGTCACATGTTTACAGGATTTGGTTTTAAAGGCATCAAGCCTCAATCTAAAAATCAAACTTTTTAAAACCCTCTCTTGGTAGAGATTCTTGATACCTGTTTTGTTGTCTGATATCTTGTTAAATGATATTCCCTTTTTGTTTTTGGTGCCTTTTCTTTTATTTAAAATAGAGTTCCAGGCTGTGCCTTTTAAAAGACTATAACTCTCATGTAAGGATATAGGAATGCATATCTTTGTTAAATCAGTTTCAGTGATAGCAGCCTTTTTGGCTAATTGGTCTACCCTTTCATTCGCAAATAATCCACAGTGAGATGGAATCCAACAAAAATCGACATAAGAACCACGTAAATGCAAAAAATGAATTAAGTGGTACACTTCTGATATAAGTTCTGCTCTCACACTTGTATTCGAAAATTTTAGAGCTTGTAGGACTGATTTTGAATCAACACAAAGTAGTATTTGAAATACAGGAAATCGAAAATCAAGAAGAAAGTTTAATGCCATAATAATGGCAACAAGTTCCGCAGTAAATATGGAAATATTCTTACCAAGATGGTAACCTTTCTCTATTTTTAAGGATGGAATTATGAATGCTGAACCAGATAAATGATTGTCTAGTACGGAACCATCTGTATAGATTTTAAGGTGATTTATATAAGTTTCATTTATATGTGACTTAACATACGTTGGCAGCAAGGGTCCATCACTTTTTCTTAAACTTGTATAGTCTATGTCATAATTTGCTCTACTAAGTTCCCATTCCGGGATAGTGCTAAAAGTCACCTGAGGAGCTACGTTTTGAGGTGCAGTGCCTGCTTTTGTAAACAAGTCAGATGTGTATGAGGCTATCGATTTTAGGGAATCAATTTTTTGTGCCCGTTTAGGAAAATTTATTTCTGATTTTAATTCGGTTTCACTGGTATTAAGATTTTGTAGTGTATGACTTCTTAAAATATATTTTGCAGATGCAAGTTTCATATTTTCTTCAAAAGGTAATATTCCGATCTCCATATAAGTTCTTAAAGTTGATGTATGAACCGGGACACCAAGAGCTATCTTGTAAGCTTTACTATCGATACTCTGCAACTTTTTAATGAAATATTTTGGGGCTGAAAAAAAAAAGTCTCCTGGGCATAGGATAGTTTTGATCGTACAAGCGCAGTAGCTAAATGTGTTAATACTTTAGTGTCTTTACCCCAGGATTGTTGACTCACCATTTTCAAGAAATTTAAAGTTTTCTTAGCTTTTGTTAGAATAGTTTGTATGTGATAATTCCAGCTCAATTTAGAAGTTAAATTTACTCCTAAAAATTTTACAACTTTTTTTTATATTCAAGGCACAATCCATCTATTTGAAATGAAGGCAGAGGATTAGGATCATAACCTGTATTGAACAGAACCATATGCGATTTTTCAGCTGAAAGGGCCAATCCATTTTCAGTCATGTACTTACTAATTTTATCTAGTTCATTTTGATATATCTTTTTAATATAGTTGATTGATCTAACTGGTGTGTGACGTTTTAAAGTAACTTTCATCCATATGCAGATATCATCCGCATATTGTACTAGTTCAACAGATTTTGATAATGATTTATGAAGATCAAAATTATCAAAATTATTGGAGAAGATCGTTTTGGAACAAATTCTAGAACATCTCGAAAAGAATCACCTTTTGAATCCTCATCAATCTGCTTACAGACAAGGCCATAGTTGTGAGACAGCACTCCTCCATATAGTCAATGACCTCCTCTGCGGGCTTGACGATGGGAATGTTTCCTTATTAGCGATGTTAGACCTCTCTGCAGCATTTGACACGATCGATCATAATATTTTGTTCTCACGGCTTCAAACTTCCTTTGGATTCAAAGACACAGCTCTCGACTGGATTATCTCTTACTTGACTGGACGGACTCAGACAGTGTGTGTACAGGGAAGATACTCAGACAGTTCTCCTCTTAGGTACGGTGTGCCTCAGGGTTCTGTACTTGGGCCAGTCCTTTTTGTGCTGTATGCTAGTCCTGTGTCTGACGTCATCAGTGGTCATGCCATGTCGCATGAAAGCTTTGCTGACGATACTCAGCTTCATCAGTCGGCTCCCATTGCTGAAACTGACTCACTGATTTCTCGGACGCGGGGCTGCATTGCAGACCTGAAGGACTGGATGACAACCAACAAACTACAACTAAACGACGACAAGACGGAACTCATGTTCGTGACAAAACAGCCTAACCATCCTTCTCTGCCTTCAACTGTCACTATCAATGACTGTGCAGTCTCTGTCTCCACCTCTGTCCGCAGTCTTGGGGTCATACTTGACCAATCCCTCTCCTTTGAGAAACAGGTTTCAAATATTTGCAAGATTGCCTATTTAGAACTAAGAAGAATCAGCTCTGTACGTCACCTTCTCTCTACAGATGCTACAAAAACTCTCATTTGTGCATTTGTCTTATCTAGAATAGATTACTGCAACTCACTTTTGGCCGGCCTTCCAAAATACCTGATAGAAAGATTACAGCGAATCCAAAATCATGCAGCCTGAGTCGTCTGTAGAGCAAGAAAACATACTCACATTTCGCCTCTCCTCCACTCTCTTCACTGGCTATCTGTCTCAAACCGTATCTCGTACAAAATCTCAACTCTCACTTTCTCTGCTCTCTTTGAAAATGGACCTTCTTATCTCTCAGATCTCCTTAAAATCTACACCCCCTCTCGACAACTACGCTCCTGTGCTGACGACCGCCTTCTGCGAATGACTCGCTTCAGGACTACTACTGGTGAAAGATCTTTCTCTTTTCAAGCTCCAGCGACGTGGAACAGACTGCCAGACTGTCTCAGACATTCAGATTCTATCTCTTCTTTCAAGTCTAAACTTAAAACCCATCTATTTTCTCATAATTAGTCAATGCTGTGGGGAGAGGGGGGGGGGGGGGGTACAACCTAACTCACAGCCGTCTGGGCCTTTTCAAATGTAGCGTATGTGTATGTTCTCTATTATATGTATTTGTTGTATGATTGAACGTTATAGGATTAAGTTTTTGTAGTGATATTTGAAGAATAAGTGAATGTCACATTGGTAGGATTAGGATTTGTTAGTTATTGTAGTAATAGTATTTGTAGTTGGGTGTAAGGTGTATTATTGTATATGAGAAGGGTGAATGTAGTATGACTTTGTAAAGCGCTTAGAGAAATTCGTTTGATTAAGCGCTATATAAGAAATCATTATTATTATTATTAAGATCATGGATCAAAATATTAAACAGGATAGGAGCTATCACAGCTCCTCGTGGGATTCCCATCTGGATATGTCTTTCATTAGAATATACATTTCCTACCTTCGTCTGTATTGTTCTATCACTTAAAAAGGTTTTTTTAAGTAATTGTACATGCACCCCGAGAGACCAATTAACTTTAATTTGTTCAGAAGTTTTGAATGCCAGACTTGGTCATATACCTTTCTAATGTCAAAAAACGTGGCAAGTACATTTTTCTACGTGCAAACTGATGTTTAACCTGTGTTGTAATTATTACAAGATGGTCAACTGTAGATCTACCCTTTCTAAAGTCCGCCTGTTGTATTGGTATTATACCATTTTTTTCACAATGATGTTCAAGTCTTTTTAGAATAATCCTTTCCATAAGTTTTCCCACATGTGAAGTGAGAGCAATTGGCCTGTAGTTATTTTTGTCTGATTTTGACTTGCCCTCTTTAGGGATAGGGGTTACAATTGATTTTTTCCACAAAGATGGTTGAAGCCCTTCAGACCAACATTTCTGAAAAAATAAGTTCAGAAACATTGTGAAATTAACTGGCAAATGCTTTATCATTTCATTGGAAATCGCATCTGGTCCCACTGATTTTCTTTTCGAACCAATAGAGAAAACTGCATCCTTTACTTCTTGAAATGTAAGGGAAGCGTTTGTATAGTGACTATTATTGGGACTTTTTCCATGCGTTTCCTTATCCTCCATTTTCTCTCTGTATATCTTTTGCCTTTCTGTCAGGCCCTCCCTATTGCTATTTTTGGCAAAAATATTTGCAAATGCTTCAGCCTTTTCAAATTTGGAAGGAAACTCATTATTTTCTAATGTTATGGGATATTCAGGAAGACTGATTCCACTTTTCATGTCTTTTAATTTTTTCCATGCTTTCTGAAGATCTTTGTGGTCATGTATTTCATTTTCACAGAAATTTGACCAATATTGCTCCTTGACTTTTTCAATTACTCTGTTACTATGGTTTTTTGCTCTGTTCTTTTCAGCAATTTTGTCAGGATCTTTCTTATCTTTTCGGTATATTTTATAGGCCTGCATCTTTTTTTCTCTTGCTTCTTCACAAGTAGCATTCTACCATACATTCCCTGCATATTTGTTTGATGCATCAGAATTGCACCTTGGTATTGAGAGATCAGCTGCATGTAAAACAATATCAACAAAATTCGCGTAGCTTGTGTCAATGTTATCAGACATCATCTCTTCACAGTTGTAAGTAGAGAGTATGTTTTCAAATTTATCCCAAACAGCTTTATTATAATTATATTTTGGGATCTTATCTTTAGCGCAGTTTTGAACGGATTGTTTACCCTTAATGGTAATAATTATTGGCAAATGATCACTACCAAGAGGATCTTTGAAGTTAGACCACTCACAGCTTGGAGCTATGGCAGGAGATATAAGTGTTAAATCAATTGCTGTTGCTCGATGGTGTGAAATATCAGGTATTCTTGTTACACTGCCATCATTTAACAGACTCAATGAAGAGTCTACTATATTTCCAACAAAACGATTGTGTGTTACTATTTCGCATTCATTATCCCAAAATGGGGCATGCGAGTTAAAATCACCTGCTATTAACCGTTTTTCATGCTGGTCCGGTATAGCGCGAAGCCATTCTGTGTTTTCGTTGTCAGGACCTTTTGGCAAATAAATGGAAACAACGGTTAATGTAAGTAATTCGTTGAGTTTCAGTTTTGCTGCACATGCATTAATGTTTTTAACATTCTTTGAAAAGGGTGGCTCTATTTCAAAATATTCAACCTTTTCTTGAATATATAGTGCAGTACTAACTCTCCCTTGTTTCGTTGTTAGTTTGAAGTATTGGAGGGTAATAAAAGTTTTGTAATTTTGGAATTTTGTGTTCAGTTGTATTTAAAGATTGTAATATTAACACTTGATACGAATGATCTGAGAGATGTTGAATCAGTTCGTGAATATTTGTTGATACTGATCTGCAGTTCCATTGCAATATTTTCAAATTCGAATGTTTTGTCATGCTCTCTGAAGAATGAAAAATGTATTGTCCTAAATAGAAAAAAAACACAAATAAACAGCAACTTTTTATAATATCAAAAATAGCAAATAACAAAAATAACAAACTGTGTCAATTAGCCAACCAATATAATGGTATTCGCAGTAATAAAGAATTAATTTATGGGATTGATGTTCTTATGATAATGAGGTTAATTACAAAATGATGAAATCACAAGATGGCACCTTGTTCAAAACAAAACTACAGTCAAAAAGGTGCTGGAATTTTGCAAAAATTATTCCACCCTATCTCAGAAAGAAATCCCCTGAAAATGGATCAACAATCACTCAGCACAGCAAATCTGTTCATCCATGGATTGGGAGCGAACAACAGGTCGTCGTAGTACATGGGGAAAGGTCTGGGTGGGTGGTGCTGGAACCTGGTTGCTTTCCTGGGCTTCCTCCAGAACAGGTCTCTCACGTGGCGCCCGATGTTAGCTGCCATCTTACTGGTTCCGAGGAAGGTGGGATGAAGACCATCCTGAAGATGTCGCAGGCTGGTTGGTAGTAGAAAGAAACTCGTGGAGAGCGTGTCAGCAGAGAGTCCTCAGAAGAGAAGCCCCCTTCAAGCAAGTGTTTCGGCCCTTATCTCCTGACACTCTAGGGGGGTTGGGCCACACCCGGTTCATGACTCCGGATGTCCCTCTGCTGCCCCCTTTTTTTTTCCCATCTTGGGACGAGCCATGGCTGGGATTCGAACCCATGACCCTCTGGACATGCTCATTTTCCACTTAATGACTCGCGCTTTAACCACTGAGCCACAGGGACACCTGCTATTTGTAGGGAAATTAAGCCTTATGAAGTTCACTTTTGTTCCTCCTTGACCAGATCCAGCTTGAACACCTCTCTGCCGCTTCTGCCATTGCTTTCAGGGCTCTGGTTTTTTCCTTCCCTGCAACTGAGAGCTGTTTCATGAGGCTGTATGCAGACGTTCCTACAAACCCCCTAGCTCCAATTTCTGCAGTGAGGACTTTGACCTGTTAGCCTTCTCTCCTCAGGCTGTTTGCCAGATCAGCATACTTTTCAGTCTTGTAGATTTGAGCTGCCTCCATTCTGTTCTCATATGGCACCGTGAGCTCGATCATGATCAGCTGCTTGGTTGACTTAGAGTGGACTACTATGTCTGGTCTCATGCACCTCTTGCTGATGATCTCTGGGTAACTCTTCCATTCTGGGAGATCTGCAGTGCACTCCCAGTCATCTGCCCCGTCCAGCAGACTCTGCCTGCATGTTTCGAGTGGCACTGTTGTTCTTGGCCATGATTTGCTGCCTCCTGCCGTGAAGAATGTTGCGGGTGCTTTTGGAGTCCTGATTTTCCCTTTTGTGGTGTTGGTACTAGCCCAGACTACTTGTACAATCTCTTTGAGCACTTGGTTGTGCCTCCATGTGTACCTTCCTTGAGCCCCACTTCACCAGGTTTGCATTTGAGGGCAGAAGGTCATAAGCAGATCTGAGAATGAAGCTGATCCTCAGAGGGGCCATGTGCCAAATGTCATTCCAAGTGAGACTTCTTTGGAGTGCATTCTCCCACGTTGTCCATTGCCCTTGCTGGCTCTGCTGGACTGCTTTTTGGAGTCTTTTTTGGTCTTCTTCTTTTCTCATCTCCTGAATCATCATGTCTCTTCTGGCTTTTCCTTTGGCCTTTGACCACCATTCAGTTTTGGTCACCCTCAGTCCTTGTCTGTTGGTCTGTGTGTGTCCTGTTATTTCTCTGATCTTGAGACTTTCTTTTGCAGAATCCATCGCCTCTTGAACTTTCCATTTTCTGCCTGTCTTCAGCTGGGGCTTGATTGCTTCTACCACCTTGTCTCCTGAGTCCTCCAGCATGCTTTGAAGTCTGATCTTCCCTACTTTGTATTCCTCCAGGATCGATTTCAGTGGTAGTTTCAGCTTTGCTTGGCGACAGTACAGCGCTATGTCAGTCAGACAGGGTGGGACACCAAGCCATTTCCTTGTGAACTTGTTGATGTTGGCTTCCATTGCCTCCACTATGCTGGTGCAGATGTCGTATATCATCAGAGGCCATAGGAGCTTTGGTATCAGCATGAACTGCAGACACCAGACCTTGTATTTGCCAGGGAGCCCACACTGGTCAATGATCTCCAAGCCTTCCTCCGCCATCTGCTTGGTTTCTTTTGCTCTTTGTGTGTCTTTCAGCGTATCATCATACCATCTTCCAAGGCTCTTGACTGGTTCTTCTGTGACTGTTGGAATGGCCTGGTTGGCAACACTGAAGACCACAGATCCGGCCACTTTTCCTTTCCTCAGTGAGAGACTCCGTGATTTCTTTGGCTTGAACTTCATTCTGGATGAGGCAACTATGTCGTCCAGCCTCTCCAGCACATGACGTGTCTCGTCTTCTCTGGATGAAATCACTGTAGTGTCATCCATGAAGGCCTTGAGAGGAGGCATCTTGTATCCATCGCCAAGGTCTGTTTGTCTCGCGTTGTTTGTTGCTGCTTTCAAGATGAGTTCCATTGCCAGCACGAACAGTATTGGGGAAATTGCACAGCCCATTGCAATACCCACTTCCAATTTGATCCAGTCTGTTGTGTACTCCTTGGTAGAGAACCGCATTGAGAAGCCATTGAAGTACTTCTTGAGCATGTCGCGGATGTTCTTTGGCACATGGTACATCTCAAGAGCCAACTGTATCATCTCATGGGGCACAGATCCATATGCGTTTGCCAGATCAAGCCACACTACGTCCAGGTCTCTCTTTTCTGTTTTTGCTTTTTGGATTGCGTCCCAGATCATTGTGGCGTGTTCTACACAGCCAGCCACGCCTGGGATGCCACCTTTCTGGACTGACACATCCAAGTACTTGTTTTCCATCAGGTACTTGGTCAGCCTTGCTGCCATGACAGAGAAGAAGATTTTCCCTTCGACGTTCAGTAGTGATATTGGCCTGAACTGGCTGATGTCACTTGAGTTTTGCTCTTTGGGGATGTACACACCATCTGCCGTCATCCACTGGCCGCTGATCTTCTGGTTTCTCCAAGCCGATCGCAGCAGCCTGTGGAGCCACTCCAGCGCCTTGGGACATTTCTTGTAAAGCTGGTAAGGTATTCCGTTTGGCCCTGGTGATGATTTGGCTCTGGCTTTGTCGACCACCTTCTTGATTTCCGCCAACGTTGGAGGCTAGCCATTGAACTGTTCCTCAGGGTTGGTTGGCCACACCAGACCTTGAATGTCGAGTAGTGCTTTGCTCTGTGGGTCAGAGTATGTTTTCCTCAGATGCTGCTCAAGAACTCCTTTGTCCACATTTAGGGTCCCAGATTTTGGCTGCTCAAACAGTGTTCTGGCAAACTGGAAGGGGTCTCTGAAGAAGCGCTCTTGTGTCTTCTTCTTTTTGCTCTTCCTCTTCCTCGCAGATTCCGCTTTGCTGAGGGCGCTGTGTTTTTCTTTCAGGTCTTTCCACAGTTTTTCCAAGCCTTGTTTTTCAGCTGGCAATGCGGTCTTCATTTGCATCTTGAGGTTTTTCTTTTGGACCCTGATCTTGTCCATCTTTTCTTGGCGTCTGGATTTCTTTGGAGGTGTTTTCTCTTTGGGTAGTTTTGCTCCATAGGCGTCTCTACATGTGGCATACACAATGTCCCCATATGTGGCTAGTTTGTGTTCCAGGGTGCTTTTCCCTATCAGTGCATCGAGTCTTTGGACGATTTTTGCATCCAGTTTCTCCCAATCTTCAGTTTCGTTTGCTCGTGGCAGGTTGAGTTTCAGGCGCCTGGCATCGAGGGCCTGTGCAAATTCCTCATCCGAACCAACAGCGTGGATGTCCTTGGCACTGTGGTTTAAATCCTGGCCTTGGTCTTCCGACGTCTTATCTGCTGATGCAGTGCGCTGCTGCTCATTCAGATGAGTCTTCACACATCCCATCTTTGTTCTGTGGATCTTCATGCCACGGGTGGTAGCGAAACGCTTTCCACAGACATATGGATATTCCATTTGGTCCATGTTCATAGTCCGTTTGGGATTTGCAGTCATGATTGGTTGAGCACCGATGGATTCATCATTCTCTCCCCCTTTCGGTGAATCCTGGGAGCATCTTTTCCTTTTATTCTTAGTAGCCACATGTTTAAGGCAAAGTGGGGAGCCAGCCCACAGAGCCCTTGGTTCTGGTCTTTCCCAGTGTCCTCCGGTCTTTCCCGGACGTCCTCCGGCCTATTCCCGGAAGTCAATGGTTTACCCATGCATCAGTAGAAAGAAACTCGTGGAGAGCGTGGCAGCAGAGAGTCCTCAGAAGAGAAGCCCCCTTCAAGCAAGTGTTTCGGCCCTTATCTCCTGACACTCTAGGGGTAGATTAGAATGCCCCACGAAACTGATGTTGTTGAAATCTGCTAGCTGTTGCATGACGAGAGCATTGAACAGTTCTGCTTTGATGTTCAGATCTTTGTTTCTGGTAGGGCACACTTTGCTGACCACTACTTAGAGATCAGGATGACTATTAATAATTGCTTTAATGTTCACAACAAAGTCTCTACAGCAGTCTTCAGGAGACTTCTTTTTCAGGTCATTTATTGCTGTGTGGATGACTAGCGCGTCATATTTCATGGGTTTTGTAGAATCACTTTCAGCCTTGAACATTCTTGGAAGCTCCTCTGTTACATACGCCTTTTTGGATGTTGCTCTGAAGCAGTACGAATTTCCCAACCTCTTGCTATCGATTTTGTTGGCTATGGAATCGTGTAGAAACAACACCTGTGGCAGATCGGATTTTACGCTCTTCTTGGAAGGTTTTTGTTCTTTGAAATTTTCCCCATGACGTAAGTGGTCGGTCTTTGCTTTTGCGTCATCAGTTCTTTTTTCTTCAGTCTTCTTTCTACCTTCGTCGCATTTCTTTCCATCTTTCTTTGGATTTTGTTTTGCTGCCATTTTTTTGTAGGATGTTAGAAGGTGAGGGCTGTTTAGCGGACGATAACGATGTCCCAGTCTTGGCAGTTTCGGCATAAGACGCGTGTGATAGTCGGTCGGTTTCAGTCTGTGTTTCCGTGTTCTGAAACGATACTTTTTTCCCTCTTGGTTAAAATATCTTTTCATCCGTTCGATTTGCGACTGAATTGTGTCTTCTAACTTAGACACTTTTTCATTTAGTGTTGATATGGTACGTTCAAGGAATATGATTCTACTTACGGCTTCGTTTTCTTCTTTTTTTTTCATCGCTGATTGACTCTGTTTCCATTGTTTTTTCGGGCCCGTCCAAACGGTCGTTGCCGACTGGAAAAGAACTTTTCCTTGTAGAAGAAGACCTCGTCCTTCTGGGGCTGGTTGTTGCGTTTTTTCTCATAAGAATGTTCTTTAGCCGTCTTACTCATTGGGTTATTGCTTCTGGTTCTAGTCATCTTCTCAGAAATTTTTGCTAAATACTCAGCAGCTTTTAACCTAGTGGTTGACTGTCGCCGCCATCTTGTGTGTGTGTGTCTATCGCTGTGTGTGTGTGTGTGTGTGTGTGTGTGTGTGTGTGTGTGTGTGTGTGTGTGTGCATGTGTATATGGTGTGTGTGTGTGTGTGTGTGTGTGTGTGTGTGTGTGTGTGTGTGTGTGTGTGCATGAACGCACGCCAGAGTCATGCAAGAATTCGTGGGTGTGAGTCTGCTCATGTGTACGAGTAGAAAGAAACCATTCTGACCACGTGAGGAATGTTATGATCGTTCTAGTCAAGGAGCATTCTTTCCGGGGCTTGATCCAAGCTTGGCCAACACAACAACTGGGCTCAGTTCCCAGTGTCACACGCTACAGTTCAAAGGGGTTAGCTGCACACTGAAACTTAATACTCCTTGGCCTTAAGGAGACGAGTATTTATAGACAGGCACTATTAGACTGTTTTGAGAATCGTTATTGTGTCTGGAAGAAGATTTACCTTCTTTTCTTTCACGTGCCCATCAAGGTACATGTCAGGTGGTTCCAAGCAGACAAAATAAAATGAAAGGAATGGGACTATTTTGAAGAAACCACCAGGCGTAAAGTTAGGGTCACAGATGAGTGCGAAGGCCTGGCATGTGACGCCAGGGAAGGGGTAGCTCATGTATTTCTAGACTGTGAATGATTTCATTGGGAGATATGCCTGACAGCAAGTGAAATGATTGGACGGTGGTGGTGGTGGTGGTGGTTGTGATGATGGTGGTAGTTTTCAATTGATCTATTATCTGTTTAATACCAATTTTTCGCTCAATTGTATGCTACACCTCAAGACGCTTACATGGGTTATATAGTGATTTAGTGCAAAATTCTGATTGTGGCGTGTGGCCGGTAATTATCTCCCTCATGCAGGCAACCATGATTTACGAAAAATTCAGCCCTCACCTCGTCACGCATTACAGATCAACGACGTAACTAAAGCTTCCATCCTCCCCACCCCCACCCCAGGGTTTTCTGACACTAGAATGACATCAGACGTAACTAAAGCTTCCAAACCCTTTAGTTTTCTGGCCGTAGAATGACATCAGATTTGGGTAAAGTCAGACAGGGTTTCCTGTGTGCTGTGCACGATGTCTGGATAACACGTCATGTTGTCCTCTGTCTCTGTGTCTGTTTGTCTGTCTGTCCGTCCGTCCATCTGTCTGTATATCTGGATAGCATATCATGTATTCTTCTCTCTCTCTCTCTCTCTCTCTCTCTCTCTCTCTCTCTCTCTCTCTCTCTCTCTGGCAGAACAGAATGAAATTGAGCCATTATTTAATCAACCTTTATCCAGTGAAGAAGTCGCTGCTGGTATTAAACATCTGAAATTAGGAAAGAGTGCAGGACCAGAGAGAATCATAGCAGAAATGTTGAAGAATTCAAATACAACTGTAATGAATTTCCTTGTTCATTTATTCGCCCAACTTTTTGATAACAGTATCTTTCCATCATAGTGGGCTGAATCTATTATTATACTAATTTATAGAAAGGAGACCTGATCAATTCCGACAACTGTCGTGGAGTATCACTTGCCAGCATTTTAAGTAAAATCTACACTTACATACTAAATACAAGATTAACTGAATGGGCTGAAACTGAAGAAAAAATAGTGGAAGAACAAGCCGGTTTTGGAACCAGTTACAGCACCATAGACCATATATTTACACCATATTCTTTGATTAAAAAACATCAACTCTATAAGTCGAAGCTCTACATTGCATTTGTAGATTTCAAGAAGGCCTTT
>CM065748.1:5977651-5985817 GCA_033310375.1 Conus canariensis | reverse complement strand
TTATCCTTTGAAGCCAGGGAAAACAACAGTCAGAGCATATTTAAACATTTTTGTTTAACTTTGTCTGGGGAAAAAACACAACTAGTCCATCTGAGGGGGTTTGCCCCCCACCCCCCCCTGAACCCCCCCCCCCAAACCCCCCGGGCCTTATTATTCTTTTTGGTGCATGTAAAAAATTTTTTGCCAGTTTGCTTGTTTTGAAAGCCAGTTTTTTTGCTTTTGATTCGGGACACACCAGCAGCTTTACTCATTTTAAATTCATAGAAATTTTTTCCCTTTCCCAAAATATCCCCTAGGAGAATAATATATTTTGTCCATAAGAAGGTACTGTATTTTATTCGGTTTTTTTTTTTTTACACAAGAAGGGCTGTATTCTGATTGTATTTTTTTTACACAAGAAAGTGAGCAACCAGATAGACTGACGTCATACCAACTACAATAAAAACTATCTCTGCGGTCTTCTGTTCTTCTGACGGTTCATAAAAGTCAGACAGGTCTGGCGGTGGTGAGTTTGAAACTTATCTCCAGTCACTAAGTAATACTCCTTCATTGCGTCATCAACGTTTGTAAAGGTGTGATCTGCATGTCCCTGCTGCCTTAATTTGTTATGAATAAAGTCTAAGTGAGCAATCCTCGCTTTCTCGTACGCGTCTTGTGCCTTAGCTAAATCTTCCATTGCCTTGTTGTGCCGTTCTCTCTCTTCATCGGACCGCAATTTACTAAATTGCTGCCAGAGAAGGCCAATGCATTAACAATAGCTCATCCCACCATCAGAACCAATCCAGACATCTTTTTATGCATTAATATTTTCTGGAATAATTCCTTGTTTAACAAGAAAGTCTTTTGATGCAACTGCCGCAGCTATTACAATTATCAGTTTGACATTGTCTTCAATGTCTAGTTTTCCTAGGTCGGCTGGTTTCATTTTAAACATACTTTTTCCTAACATGCTATAACCTATACTAAGACCGCCGATTACAGCAGAGTGGTAAACAGTATTGACGATCTTTGCAGTGCTCATGTTTTTTATTAACTAAAAAAAAAAAAATCATAATATGAAAGACTGCCTATATGCTTTTTAATTAAATAATCCTTCGTTGCTAAAGATAAAAATAAGATTGCGATTAGTTTAGGTGAATCTTCTATTTTTCCCATGTTTGGTGGTTTTATTCTTAGAAAACATTTTGTGAGGGATGAATAAACTATAACGCCTATCCCAGGTATTGCATAATTAATCAGCGCTAGGCTCATTGTGTTTAAAAGTATTATATATTATTTTTATTATTTTTTTTAAAAAGTTTTTAAAAATGAATTGCGACGAGCTATTAAAGTCTGAGGAGCCAGCAGACCACTCGGCAGACCTCTGCCATAAAGAAAGATTATACTATCTGGCTGCATGTGGAAAAACTAGACAGTATTTAGGCACTGAACTAAGTGTTGAACAGATTCAGCAATTGTCTACTTCAGACGTTGAGAAGTATTACGCCAGGTACGAAGCACAGCTAGGATCAAAAATGGTTAGATCAGTGGGGCAGACAATGATTAGTTTATATGCTAAATTAGTAGGTAAGATGGCACTGATTGATTCGGAAGAAGATTTAAAATATGACTTAACACAAGATCCAGTTTTATCCAACTCGCTTGAGTCTCTAGCATGTGACATATATCATCGATTTGGGACATTATTATGTCCATTCATCATGGGATTAATTACTTTTAATCATTTAGATTTTAATAGAATTAAAAATTAGCGATCATGAGAAGACACAAGAGGAGAAGAATGCGGGCTCAGAGGAGAGGACTGTGGCCTTAGAGGAGAAGAATGTGACTCCACAGCAAAAGATCCCACAAGTAAGTAGTGTTACTAAACCCAAAAATGTTTTTCTTCTAACTTTGTCATGTCTTCCTTGCGCTGAACTCTGAAGCGATCTGAAGCGATCAAAGCTAGGTGAATTTTCGTTATTTTATTCGTTTGTATCTCACCTGAAGAAGACCTAAGAGGTCGAAACGCGTTGTGTTTTGTCTTGTGACTCGTTTGTCCACGTTTCTCTGGGCGGTTCGCTAACATTTATTTAAGATTTGTTTAGATTTCCGCCTGCAGTCGTCTCACTTTGCAATTAGACCAAAAATCCAGGACGCGTCTTGGCTGGTCAAAGGCTAGCTGAATGGAATAAACTACAAAAAGCAAACTGAGAAGCAAAACAAAAATTATTAGACAGTAATACACCGCCAATGCCATCACCGCCATCACAATCATCACCGCCATCACAATCAAACTATAAGGTGTATTATGTGCTGGCAATTGGTGCTGGCGGTTTCTTGGCATACAAATATCTAAAACCATACTTAACAAAAAGTCACAACCGCCCATAAAAGAATTAAAAGAAAAAAGCACCAATCTCTGAAAAAAAGCACAACCTGCTGTAGATCCATTTTTAATGAATTAATTTTTTAAAATAAGTCAAGCAGTTAGTCAAGTACTAGCCAAGTTGTTAAGTCAAGTACTAACCAATACTAGCCAAGTACTAGCCAAGTAGTTAGTCAAGTTCTTAAGTCAAGTACTAGCCAAGTACTAGCCAAGTAGTTAGTCAAGTTCTTAAGTCAAGTACTAGCAAGTACTAGCCAAGTAGTTAGTCAAGTAGTTAAGTCAAGTACTAGCCAAGTACTAGCCAAGTTCTTAAGTCAAGTACTAGCCAAGTACTAGCCAAGTAGTTAGTCAAGTTCTTAAGTCAAGTGCTAGCCAAGTACTAGCCAAGTAGTTAGTCAAGTAGTTAAGTCAAGTACTAGCCAAGTACTAGCCAAGTTCTTCAGTCAAGTACTAGCCAAGTACTAGCCAAGTTCTTAAGTCAAGTACTAGCCAAGTGCTAGCCAAGTACTAGCCAAGTACTTAAGTCAAGTACTAGCCAAGTACTAGCCAAGTAGTTAGTCAAGTTCTTAAGTCAAGTACTAGCCAAGTTTTTAAGTCAAGTCAAGTCAGTTCTAACCCAAGTCAGTTCTAACCCAAGTCAAGTCAAGTTTCTAACCAAGTCAAGTTTCTAACCCAAGTCAAGTCAAGTTTCTAACCCAAGTTCTTAAGTCAAGTCAGTTCTCCAATGACCTATGGCATATGAAAACTCATGATCAACGTAAGTTCGTTTGTTATTATTAGAGGCTAAAGATTTCTTGTTAACAGCAGTTGTGTTTACTTAATGAAGAGTAGAGCGCAGATTAACATTTGTATGGTGAAATACTTTGTCTTGAAAGAGAGCCTGTTTGTAGTTGTCGTGAGTTATATTTTTTAACAACGTCTTTACTTATGCCCTTAGCTTTCTTCATTACGGAGGTCTGGCTCGCAACGCTATACATCTTCGACCGCAGACCAACGTATTCTTGTATAACTGTCCCATTAAGTTCGTCTTTAAACTTTCCAATCACTTTCTTGTTTACAGTTGAATGTAAAGGGCTGTCTCTTGGGTAGTCACATGTGTCATACCATCCGTCAACTCCTTTAGCTACCTCTGCTTCTAAGTCTTTGTAAAAATCTTCAGTCGGGATGTCTAGAATAAAAGAGTCAGTGTCTGTGTACAGAACTTTTGCTTGGGGGTATTGTGGCTTAAAGTAGTCATACAGAAATTCTAGCATTAACAACTTTGACAGCACTAACACAGTAAACCCAATAAACACTGGTTTGTCCAACTTTACACGCAGTTTCTTCATCATAATACCATAGAGGCTGGGGTTAAATCGTCTAAAGTCTTGGTAATTGGGTTTAGAGACTAACTTAATTGCTGTTTTTTCTTTTGTGACCAATCTTACATCTTTACATTTGTGTGGGTTCTCCATCGTCTTGCCAAAACAACTGTTGTTCATTAAACAGTAAATAAGTGGGTAACTTTTGCTCCCATAAGAAAACCTAACACAGAATAACTTTTATTCAAGACTGGCACAGCCTTTTAAACTTGAATAAAGTCAGACAAATACATAGACGAACAATCTAATAGTGGGGGAAAAAACAAGCGCAGGCCAACAACTGAACTGTCTTCATAGTAATGACTTGGCAAAGATTTGGACTTAAGGAGGGGGTGGGGGGTGGGAGGGGGGAGTTTGAAGATGGAGAAACTAGGAACATGAAGTTAAGAAAATATATTACAGATATGAAAACTCTTCACTAGCTGAAGTTGTTGGCCTGCGCTTGTTTTTCCCCCACTATTAGATTGTTCGTCTATGTATTTGTCTGACTTTATTCAAGTTTAAAAGGCTGTGCAGTCTTGAATAAAAGTTATTCTGTGTTAGGTTTTCTTATGGGAGCAAAAGTTACCCACTTATTTACTGTTTATTGTTTACTGTTCCCTACCTCATTTCATTTCCAATGTTGTTCATTAGTTTTAAAAAGTCTTTTTCTGAAACATCAGTGGATTTAGTTCTAAGATCAGTGTTCTTCATGATGTATGGCCTCATAAAGGGCTCTTGGTCAAAAGCAATTATTCTGTGAACAGCAGTAAGTTTTAATCCGTGTCTTAAGTAAAACTGTAGCAGTCTATAATGGCATACATACTTAGTCTTGTGACGGAGATTAGGCACAAGTTTTGGTGGTTCTGTGGGGGTCATTTTTAATTTTTCTGCGGCTAGGGGGTAATCGTTATGAAGATCGTGCAATTCTTTTGGGTACGACAAGTCTGCTTCTAAGATCAGTCCCTGTGAATGATCAGGTGTAAGCTTTGACAGCATACCTAACACAGCATTAACCTCATGAGGTCCTGTGTACATTCTGAAGTTTCTTAATGGCAGTGTCTGACTCATGGCCCACCCATATAAATTGTTAGCGTCTAAGTACATTAAATAGTTAGATGACTTAGTGGGGTCATAGTCATCTAAATACTTACTGTTGGCTTTACAGTAAGGTGTGAGGCCATGCTAATGTCACCTCTCAAACCATGTTCAATCATCTGGAGTGTAGCCAGATCAGATATTAAGTCAATTTTAATGTTTGTAAATTTTAAGAAGGCGTCCCAAGACAGTCCAGGCGCAGAAATGTAATGTGATGAGTCTAGGCTATGTTTCATGCATGTAGATCTGTAATTTTCAAACACATCCGCTAATAAACATACTCAGCCATCAGATATTGATCGTGATAATCGCCCATTGTTTGGCAGTGTAATTCTTTCCAGGCTTTCTGTGCATATTCATAGTCAGAGTCAGTTGTGCCTTTGCCTGAAAGACAGCTGTACAAGTCTTCCTTAGCGGCAGCGCTGGCTCATCAAACCTCTCCCATGAGTCCATGTATTCATACGGATAAATGCCTTTACGTACTAAAGAGAGGTCAAAATATTCTTTAGTTATCGGACAATCATGCAGTGATCCTGCTAATTTCTCCAAAGTCCCCATCAAATGTTGAGCAGAGTCATAAAAGGATAAACAGTCAAGGGTAAAGGTCATATACTTTTCTGAAGACTGTGCAGTGCAGCTAACTCTCTTATATTCAGAAGTCACTGCTTGCATAATAAAATGAGAATCATAACCTCGTAAGTTATGAAAGAAGATGGGTAGTTTCCAAGTCTTGGGGTCAAATTTTAATTGTAGATTACAGCCTCTGTGTGCAGCCCCCTAAATTTGCCAGTAATATGATCGTGGTCTCTTACTGAGTCATCTAATAATTCATCTTGGCATATCCAACAGTGAGTAGATGATTCATAGCGCTCTTGGTCTTCAGGAGTCATAATGATGTCAGAGAGATTCAGGCGATTGGCACATTGATTGCGAACTTGTTTCATTTGATACAAAACTTTATTAGCTGCGTCAGGGCCTCTGTAAATTTTTGGTCGCATTGTGTGTGTGCCATCCGACCTAACAACAATAAAAGCATAAGAACAAAACTGACGATTGTTTAATAAGGCTGTTTTTGTTCTTCTAGTTGTTGTGGGCTTTGATACTGTGGCAAGAGCGATTCAAAATCAGCATAAACCACGTATGGGTTCATCTGCATTTTGTGTAATTTTTTAAAACTAACTTTAGACCCCGGTGGAGATGCAATAAGTTCGGTTTCACAGTCTACAAAACTTTTACAATGATTCTTATATTTGGCAGCTGCTTCTATAGTTGGGATTCTAACCAGACACTTTCTACTAATCTCTTGTTTAGATTTATCCTTTGATGTATAGGCTAACAGTCTGCTAATTGATCTGATTAATACATAATGGCTCTTGGGGCTGTCTGTAAACAGTATCAAGTCCACATGATTCTTAAGTGATTCACCTAAAGTAGGGGCTTTGGGGGAAATCCTTAGAGGTTGTAGATTGTCTACTACAGACCATGTATATACGCTTACAGTTATTGGTTTGTTTTGTTCTTCAAACTGAATTATACTTTCTATACTTACTGGAAAGTTTATTTTATTAAAGTTCAGCTCATGTGTATATTGTTCATACTTGGAGACTCTGCCTGCATGGTTTCCAACAGGATGTAAATGTGCCAAAACACACCACATAAAACACATATTGTCAGAATTGTTTATGTTTAAGACTGCTCGTTTCAACACTAACTCTCTTGGAAGAGGAATGTAAGAATTGCCAACTATAGGATAGAACTTTGTTTTAATTTGATTTTAAAGACTGTTCCTCCAGACCAGCCGGAGCCGCGCAATTTTGCTTCTTCACTCACATGGTTAAACTGTGTAAGCATGTAATCAGCCCATTCAGAATAAAGTCGTAATAGCTAATAACTTCTTTCTGTTTAGTTGAAACCCAGACTTGCAGATTGTTACCATCAGGTGTTACATAATCGATCAGAATGACAAACAACACTTTCACTTGTATTTTACTTATAGCATGTGTCACGCTTTCCTGAACATTTGTGGGGTTAATAATATTCATGTCTACCTCATTAAACACATTGCTTAATTGTTCATCACTGTCAAATATCTCCTTCAACGTATATATAACCTTGGATTTACTTATGGGGTTCATTTTTCTAACCCAAATATTTAGGTAAATTAAAAAATAAATCAAGTGGGAAGATGATAAATATGCACCTCTTCTTGGTTAGTAGAAAGCCAAACAGACAGGTTATCATCTTCTGGGGCCATATAATTAACTATAATGGCAAATAACGCTTTTACTGGTGGGGGCATTTGAAAAGACTCTGGTACTTTACTGATGCGGCGCATTACGCTTTCCCGTACATTCATGCGCTTAAAAAGATCCATGATTAATTCATTAAACATATTTCTTAACTCTTCATCGTTGTCCACTAACTCTAACTTGCTGCATATATTCGTAAGCTCGGTAAGTCCGTCGGTCTTCATTTTTCTAACCCAAATATTTATGTAATTCAAAAATAATCAGTTGCGGTGGTACAAGGATCAGACAGACAGACAGACAGACAGACGATCTACATCCTCTTTCTCCAATGCCGCACCACACCGTTACGCTTGGCTGCCACTCATTTGCCTGGGAAGATCAATAATCTTCCGCCTAACACGGTTTTTTTTTTAGCTTGACCCAGACAGACTTGTCTGGGTTATATGCAAATGATTGTCTGGGTCAATCTTGCTAGAAAATTCTTGGTTGAAAGTGTTGCCTAATTTAGTCGCGCACTGCGCCGCCATAGAGAGAGATTTCATCATCCTCCCACTGGCTGCCGTGCGAGGAGGTTGTGGTTGACTGTGCTTCTACTGACTACTGCGTTTGGCTGTGTTGTTATTTTAACAATGACCGGCAGGAGAGAGTTTACAGAAGAACAGTTTCAGGCTATTCAAGATCACAAGTTTTACTAAAGCTTCCATCCTGCCCCACCCCCCACCCCCTCCCACCCCCAGATTTTCTGACACTAGAATGACATCAGACGTAACTAAAGCTTCTACACCCTATAGTTTTCTGGCAGTTGAATGACATCAGATTTGAGTAAAGTCAGACGGGGTTTCCTGTGTGCTGTGCACGATATCTGGATAACACGTCATGTGTGTAATCTGTCTCTGTGTCTGTTTGTCTGTCCGTCCGTCCATCTGTCTGTATATCTGGATAGCATATCATGTATTCTCTCTCTCTCTCTCTCTCTCTCTCTCTCTCTCTCTCTCTCTCTCTCTCTCTCCTCTCTCTCTGGCAGAAGAGAATGAAATTGAGCCATTATTTAATCAACCTTTATCCAGTGAAGAAGTCGTTGCTGGTATTAAACATCTGAAATTAGGAACGA
>CM065748.1:5970151-5972651 GCA_033310375.1 Conus canariensis | reverse complement strand
GTCCAGTGAGAACATTGTCTGATGATCCCAACAAGCAATAAGCAGTGAACATATCAGATAAAAGAGTCCAGTGAGAGAAAACCACCTGATGATCTTATAAGCCATGAGCAGTAAAAACATCAGACAATGAGTCCAATGACAGAAATCCACCTGATGAACATAAGAAGCCACGGACAGTTAAAACAACCAGTAATGACACCTATTGCCCGCTTCCAGCATTTTATGCTCTACCTGAATAATCTTTGAAGAGTTTCTGTAATGATCACAGTGATACTGGTGGGCATGCACATAAATCATAGTTTCTTTGTTTCATGTGTTTAATTATCTGTTTTCATGTTTTGTATTTACCTGTTTTGATTATTTTATCAGTTACAGTTCGTCAGTTGTCACAATACATAATTTTCAGTTTAGTGAGTCATCATCAGTTTTCAAGACTCATCATTACTATTTTCATGCTGATCGAGTTTCAGTGCCGTATTAGAGGGAAAAAAAGGAAGAAAACATAAAAATAAATATATAATTATGACATCAACAACATCAGAGATAACTAACACAACACAGTAAGAACTACAGGTTTTTTTTTCTCAAGAAAAGTGCCGTTTTTCCGAAAACAAGAAAGCAACCAACTAACCAACCACACTGAATCCAACCAATAACAGCCACTGTAACAATGGAGTTTTGATGCTTGTGAGATCCCACAGCACTTGGCATCACATACTATCTGTCACAGATGTTCAGCATCTGAGCATTTGACAGATGGTTGCCGGATTTCCTGATTACATACGTGGTGGTCTTGATAACACAGTGGCGATTAACAAACACTTCAACCACCAACAAGTTTGTCTGCACCTGCTTCTATCATGCAGGCGGGCAAACATTAGCATGTGTTTGAAAAGAGAGGGGTTATATAGTTACCGCCAAGGACACAGACAAACAGGAGTCCTGTACTCTTGTTTGTCTGTGTCCTTGGTGGTAACTAACCCCTCTCTTTTTCAAGTTTTGCTTCATTTTCCGCCCTCAGTCATGTTTCCAAACTAACATATGTGTTTTTTCTTTAATCTTCTGGGTCATCAGACATAAGAAAACTTTGCTAGCGCGAGGTATCACCAAGATTACTACCTCCTGTCACATGATGTTGAACATAACCGTAGTCCGTTTTGCATGACCGAGATGGGATTTTCATTAACTCATTGTGAACATATACTTGAAATCATGCTGTCAAATTGCTAGTGGAGGAATCGCGCAGATTGCTACCTCCTGTCACATGATATTTAACATAACTGAACTCTGATTTGCATGACTTAGATGGAATTTTTATTCGATTATTGCTAAAATGTGATTAAAAAAAAACAACAACCTTGAGCAGCGCAGAGATATGTCACTTTTAATCTTTCCTCATTAAATCTTAAATAAATGTTAGCGAACCGCCCAGAGAACGTGGACAAACGAGTCACAAGACAAAACACAACGCGTTTCGACCTCTTAGGTCTTCGTCGGGTGAGACATAAACGAATAAAACAACGAAAATTCACTTAGCTTTGATCGCTTCAGATCACTTCACAGGGTTCAGCGCAAGGAAGAAGGCGTTCTCATTGTCGTCAATTTTCAGGAATTTCAGAAGTCACCATCATCATTATCTTCGTCATCATTCAAGAAAACAAGAGAATCATTTTCACTGGGCTGCCTGGCAGTCTTGTAACCCACACATGTCTGTACATCTGTTGCAGATCACACAGGGAAGCCACACATCCTGCTACATTGACGAACAAGCAGCTCAAGAACAGCTGAAGGAGCAGGTGCAATGGCCATCCAGTCCACAAGAATGTTTTGGTCGTTGACACGTTCCACCTTCCATCCACCCTGGGTCTGGCAATCGTAGTAGTGAGGACGTTCGTGTCCTCAGAGCTGATGACAGTTCACTACAGGTCCATCCTCACTGCAGTCAGCCTCTTCTTGACAGCACTGCAGTGTGGGGACTTCGCTGTGCCTGACCCCAGTCACACAGAAGCAGCTGCCTTCACAGGTGAAACGCATCACTTTCCTCATTGGCTTGCAGTTTTCCAGATACTTCTATCACCTCTATTCTTCATAATAATAATAATAATGAATACTTATATAGCGCCTATTCTCGGCTAGAGACCAAGTTCTAAGCGCTTTACAATCAACACTCGTTTACACAACGGGCTGCCTACCTGGGTAGTGCCGACTGAAGAGCTGCCAGCCGGCGCTTCATTCAGTCGTTTCCCGTGTCATCCAGTCAGTATCGTTCAATATCGATCACTCATTTTCCTTACTTCCTTCATTCTTTCCATTTCTCGCGCAGAGTGCATGCTATGTGAAACGTGTCATCCATACCAACGGCCAAACTGGCCTACTCTTCCGAAAGTTGGTGATGGGATTTTACGTGTGTGCAAGATGTTATGCGTGCGTTCACACACGGAACCTCGGTTTATAGTCTCATTCGAAGGACTGTATGGGAAATGGAGTCAGAACCAATGTT
>CM065748.1:5912651-5962651 GCA_033310375.1 Conus canariensis | reverse complement strand
TATATATTTTTTTTTTTTTTTTTTTTTTAAATGAAGTATTAAAATCTACAAGCTTGTTTCAAGCCTTGCTATCATCAGGATATCTTTTGGAGGGCACGCATTTTCAGATTTTTTAAGGACATTTTTATATTGTTCATGATATATATATATATATATATATATATATATATATATATATATATGTGTGTGTGTGTGTGTGTGTGTGTGTGTATTGTCATAAACATCTCGCTGCCCAGATATACAACAGCTGTAAGTCTGAAAATCAGATTTTACAGGAGACGGAAAAAAATGATTATTTATCCCCACAAGATATACTGCGAGCTGAGTTAGGTACAAGTATTTTGATTACAGCATGTATATTTTTAGGATAACATGATTCGGACTTGGCTACCCCTTGGCCCGGTCTTATTGTATACTAAAAAAAACCCTCAAAAACGCAAAAAAATAGAGTTATAGCAGTTGTATTTCCAGGCATTGATCTTATGTTCCACAAAATATTGAATATCTTTTATTAAGAAAAAACAAAAAGAAAACAAAGCAAAAGCCTAGACATTAATCATTTGCCACAACTTGATTGAAAGCATGAGACATCTTTTATTTTTAATTTCCATCCAAAGTTCACTGCTTTCTTCTTAGGAGTGTTTTGTAAGATGTGTTGTAATCATTTTTGTCATCTGAAGTATGACACTTTTTCCACCAGGAATCCATGAATACATTTTCATCAGCCTGTATAGTGATAATAGTTGTCAAATGTCTGTTGAATGCATTCTTGACATTCAGTGTCAAAGACTTGTCTCTCAGGAATTTTTTTGACACTATTCATTGGAAACCATAGATCTAAGACATTGTAAGAACTTTGTCTAACAACAACAACGAAAACTTCCATCTTGTTACGTTAATGTGTGTTGTAGTATTATTGCTGGTATAAATTAGTATTTTTATTTTATTCACTAACAATTTTGTGAGCTATTAAAGTGTGCAAAAGGTAGTTGTACCTTTTGTGTTTGACTCTCCGTGCACAAGTTATGTTTTGTAATCGTCAAGTGTATTTGAAATGACAAAATATTCATATGCACACAGCTACCAATTGGATGAAAATTTGAAGAAAAAAAAAAGACGAAAATGTGGTTTGATGAGAAAGTATGAAATATACTTCAGGAAGATGTCATAAATAAGATATTACAGCACACACATTTTGTAAGCCTAATCCATTCAAATGAAAGCTGTCTAAAATGGACAGAAGATAACAAGAGAGAAACTGAGAAATGTACATACTAACTTTACTTGAGCTGTGTTTTGAAGTAACAGCAGTGTAGAGAGTTTCTTATGTACGACATTTTGCTTCCTTCAGTATTTAAAGTAATATTCCATATAAAACAGTCTTAGTAAAAGTCTTTTGTCCTTCTGGGTAATTTTCATTGACATGGGAGAGTATCAGAAAAGATAATAATCTTGAGCAAAAGAGCTTTTATTTTCCCGACTTGTTCATTTTTGTGCCCATCTTTTGGCACCAAGTCATTTGTCTCTCTGTTTATTGTCTTCATGTCTGCTAGTCCTTTTAGTTAATCTGATTAAATGAGGGGAGAGAGAGAGTCTGTGTATGTCTCTCTCTGTGTATGTCTGTGTGTGTGTGCGTGTGTGTGTGGGTGTGTGTGTGTGTGTGTGTGTGTGTGTGTGTGTGTGTGTGTGTGTGTGTGTGTGTGTGAAACACTAATAGAGAATTGACTGACAAGGGGACAGCCTGATATTGCGTCATTGTTGGCTGAGCTGTAAGCAATATGATCTGATTTAATTTAAGTCCCTCCCCTCCCCCTTCCCCCTCCCCCCCTACCCCCTCTCATCTCTCTCTCTCTCTCTCTTCTCTCTCTCTCTCTCTCTGATTCTGAGAACCATTACTTTTACAATCTATTGATGTTGCACTCTCCGTACTTACTTTCTCTCTGTCTGTCTGTCTGTCTCTCTCTCTCTCTCTCTCTCTCTCTCTCTCTCATCTCTTTCTCCTCCATCTCTCTCTCTCTCTCTCTCAGAAACAGTATGTACAGTAAATAAGAAAATAGAATTGACATATATAATATATATGCCGTTGTATTAAAAGGTTATCTGAAAAAGACAGCTGAGTATTAGAATAAAGTCATAGAATTGCTCTCAAACTTTTTTAAAGAAATGAACACATAGAAAAACAACTGATGTAAATACTAACAAGAGATCAGGGCGTAAAAGGTATATACAGAGAATAAATAAATGTGAATAATCAAGGAAATACATTGAAATGTTTGCTGCAGTTGGATCTTTCGCTGTCATAACAACCCATCCTAAAGTTTACGTCTTTGAAAACCAGATAGGATCATTCGATTTTCATTTTATCATGGTCGCTGGAAATCTGTTAGCAAGCTATTGAGTTCTTGAAAAAGACAACTTTGGCAATTGTACAAATAGAGTCTTACAAGAGTTAATCCCCATAGGTATGCATAGACTCTCACTGTTTCAGTAAGAGAAGGTATGATCATAATAAAATGCATGTCAAACACACACACACACACACACACACAACACAAAACACACACACAACACACACCACACACACACACGCACATATGCGCGCTAGCATGCTTCTACGCATGCACACATGCACACACTCACATGCACACACACACACGCACTCACACTCACATGCACATGCACACACACACACACGCACTCACACTCACATGCACATGCACACACACGCACTGACTCTCACACGCACACGGAGATGCATGCAAACACACACACACTGACACACACACACACACACACACGCGCGCGCGCGCGCGCGCGCGCGCGCATGCACTCACACTGTCAGGCACACGCACACACAGATGCATGTGTGAGCACACACACACGCACAGACACTCACTCGTGTAGTGTGCGGAGGATTGAAAAATAGGCCGCATGACAACAAGTGGAAGGGGAAGAGGGGGGAGGAAAGCGGGAGGGGTTTTGCCAGTTGAACTTGTTCAGTTTGAATGGAGGGAAGTTTGAAAATGGGGTGAGAGGTGGAAAAAGAAGCCAGACGTGGAGGGGGGGGGGGAGGAGGAGGAGGGGAACACTGACGTTTGAAATGTGGTTCACGGATCTCCCTCCCCCAACCTCCTTCCCTCACCCGCACTTCATCGTAATTTGAAATGAGCGTGTCTTCAGTGTTTGAGGTCAAATTCAAACCAAACGATTTGATTTTCCCTCCACTTCCTTCTGTTACAGAGCAAATGTGAAATGAATTTATCAACAGTGACTCCTTTAAAATGACATATGGAATGTTGAAACTAAATGTAAAATCAGTCTATGATCGTGATCCCTTGACTGATGAAGGTTTTAAATAAAGCCAGAAGTTGCGTGTTTTAGAAGAACGCTTACTTTGTCTGTTTTCTCTTTATTACATTCAGTCTTTACGCATGCGGTTTTATGTTTATGTGTAACACTGTTCAGAGAGTATGGAACACTGCTGTCTGTTATCCATGACTGGTGTTGTGTATTATTTGACTCTAAAGAGCGAAGCAAACACTAACGAGAAGAAAATGCCACACATTCATCATAGAATTATGACAACCCAACTCAACTAATTACTAACTGTTTTGCAGTACAATCAACTCGAGACACACGATATAGGGAACAAATGAAGGGGAAATGTATATAAACGTCTAGGATTTTTGTTTGTTTTTCCTAAGTTTATGTACTTTGTCGCATAGGATTGTACTCAATTGATGCAAACACTCAGTTGATCAACTATCGCAGTTGCACAACTCTTTTCTGTCAGCGCAATGACTGTTTAATGTTTTCTCTCCTCATTTCCATTGTGTTTTTGTTGGTGCAATAGCAGCAGTATTGTTGTTTGTGTTTTTGTCACTGAAATCCTGTGACTGATATTTATTTAAGTGGCAACAACATCGTTGTTTATGTTGTTGTCACTGAAATCCTGTGACTGATATTGATTTAAGTGGCAACAGCATCGTTGTTTGTGTGAACTGAAATGATGTGATGAATGCGTTGATAGTAGCAACATCATCGTCCATGTGTCTATAACTGAAATGATTGATGGACGTTTAAACAGCAGCAACAATAATGTCATTAACATGTTCATCACAGAAATGCTGTGATTAATGATTAAGAAGACATAACATTGTTCACTCGTCTGCGACTGAAAACCAGTGATAGGCTTAAGTAGCAGCAGCATTGTTGTTCATGTGTCTGTCACTGAAACGCTGTGATGAACGTTAGTTGCAGCAACATCGTTGTTCATGTGTCTATCACTGAAATGCTGTAATGAGTGTTTAAGGTTGCAGCAACATCGTTGTTCATGTGTCTATCACTGAAATGCTGTGAATGTTTAAGGTTGCAGCAATACCGTTGTGCATGTATCTGTCACTGAAATGCTGTGATGAACGTTTAAGTTGCAGCAATACCGTTGTGCATGTATCTGTCACTGAAATGCTGTGAATGTTTAAGTTGCAGCAATACCGTTGTGCATGTATCTGTCACTGAAATGCTGTGAATGTTTAAGTTGCAGCAATACCGTTGTGCATGTATCTGTCACTGAAATGCTGTGAATGTTTAAGTTGCAGCAATACTGTTGTTCATGTATCTGTCACTGAAATGCTGTGAGAATGTTTAAGTTGCAGCAATACCGTTGTTCATGTATCTGTCACTGAAATGCTGTGAATGTTTAAGTTGCAGCAACTATCCGTTGTTCATGTGATCTGTCACTGAAATGCTGTGAATGTTTAAGTTGCAGCAATACCGTTGTGCATGTATCTGTCACTGAAATGCTGTGAATGTTTAAGTTGCAGCAACATCGTTGTTCATGTGTCTGTCACTGAAATGCTGTGATGAACGTTTAACTTGCAGCAATACTGTTGTTCATGTGTCTGTCAGTGAAATGCTGTGATGAATGTTTAGGTTGCAGCAACATGGTTGTTTATGTGTCTGTCATAGCACCCTATGCCCTGTATTTATGGAATGGAGTACCTGATGGAATGTATACATGTATATACCAATGACATATGTGCCATATTTTCTGTTTGTTTACAGCCTGCTGTGGGATATCAAGATAATTGCATTCAGATTTGTTGTGACCTGGCTTGAAAAACAGGAGAACCTAAGAAAAAAAAAGAAAATAAAGACCAAACAAAGTAGAATTGGAAAAGAAAATGTCTCTAAGGATGGAAAGGCCAGACCAAGATGAAGAAGAATGGAAAGAGGAACCAGAATCTGTAAAAACTGGAGACACCTGGACAGGGCCACGCTCTGCACTTCGCTTGAGATCTGTGGACCTTTTTTCCATGGAGCAAGTGCTGCACCAAGTACATCACGATATCGACCTTGAAAAGGCTGATCAGCGCGGGTCAGAGACGAGGAGAACTAAATTTTCAGACCAAGACAAAGAAGAATGGGAAGAGGAACCAGAATCTGGAAGAGCTGGAGACACCTGGACAGGGCCACGCTCTGCATCAAGAAAGCCACATGCATTGAGATCTCCGATTACACTGCTCATGGGGGAAAATCTGTCCACAGCAGCTGATGACATCGACAATGACACCGCTGATCAGCGCGGGTCAGAGACAAGGAGAACTGAATCTTCGGCTTGGGGAGACGGCCCCTTCAGCCCCAAGACTTGTAAGTATACTTTTAGTACATGTTCAGTTTGTTGTTTTGTTGAAACACCATTTCTTTCTGAGCTTGTGAATGTTACGCAATCTTTGTGATTTACCATTAAGATTTTTATGCTGTTTTTACTTCCTTCCCACTTGTGGTGATCTTTATGATCAGTTTGACCAGGAAGAGGAAAATTAATTGATTGATGCAGCCTTCCAATAACCCTTGCACTTGCCATAGATTTAAACATCATTGTAACTACCAGCCATTTCCTCATTCGTAGTATTGTTGCTCATTTTAAATCTCGGTGCCAAATGATTATTTTTTTCAATATTTTACTAATTCAAAGAAGTGAAAATAATGTGTAGAACAAACAGTATTGATTTGTTGTACTGACATATTTCAAAATGATTTATTTTATAAAATCTTTTTTCAGACATAGGTGTTATTACCTAAACCATCACACTATTCTCTGAGATGTTGCAAAGTCACTGTTAGGGCCTACGGATTTGCATTGAACAACAAGACAGACAGAGTAGAGAGGAAACGAACATATTTTGATATAAAACTGTAATAAACGGTGGTTGTGGACAACCAGAACTGAAGATGTTTGCTCATGGTTAAAATCAATTTGGGTGCGAAACATTTGGACAACACATCAGAAATGGACAATTATCACGGCATTCACTTTACCACTTCCAAACGGTATTTCAAAATATGGAACAGAAATGTTTTGTACCTTTTTTTCTAAATCAAATGCATTTCACAGAAAGATGTGAAATGCCCATATAGAATATTTTTTAACAACTTTAACTTTGTAAGAATCCTTTTTAACACCTTGTGTAAGCAGCGTTTTACAATCGCAGAATGTAGGTTGGGAAATGGGCTGTTTGGGGGGAAAGCATGGACATATACGAAAAAGTATATTGTGAAGTATACTTGGTGCTTGGAAGTGGCCAGGTTATTTCTTACGAACAACTGGAATAAAAATCAAATGTTCTTATACATTTCTTTAGCTTTTACGGTTGTAAAACAAGAACAAATTTGGCAGATACAGAAAGCAAAGATCACAATGAATGATTATAGACTAGACACTAGAATATGCCTAGGTGTAAAATATATTACATCCTTTTCAAAAGGATGAAATGAGTCATAACAAACTGGCCAATTGATAATGATAATAATGATAATAATAATAATAATGTTTATTTCTATAGCGCATATTCCATAAATGCTCAACAGTGCTTTACAATTAAAAAAAGAGCAAACGGTAAAAATAGGAATTATGAAAGACATGCACATTGAAAAAACACAAAGCCTTGAGATATCCAATACTGAAAGAATCGCATTGCGTTCACAATTAAGACATTGTATTTTAATAAATAATAATAATAGTAATAATAATAATAATAATAATTTAAAAACAAATCACGTAAGAAATTTCACAAAAAGTCTCCCTCTCATAAATCCTCTAAAAAAAACATTCCTTTCCTTTACACTTCTCCCCACTGAGTGCAACCTTGCCGTTGGTTGGGGAGCTTGCGTGTCTCTATGACCCTGAGAGCTATGCTGGCGGGAGATTCGTCTCCTGGTAGGGCCACCCAAGCCAGACAGGTCAAAGGGTAGAGACCAGACAAAGAGCAGTCAACTGGCCCTCCAGGTTGGGGGTTTGAATTGGACTAACAACCCGGTCCTAGAAAACAAACTTTGTTACAGAAACCGCAATGACATTCTCTGAAAATAACATGGTTGGGGAAGAGTTCTCTCTAGCACAGCCCATGACGCGAGCTGGTGAAAGCCTTCAGGAAGCCAGTGCGCCGACAACTCTTCTGACGACAAAAGCCAAGACCAGGATAGGGACCTGGAACATCAGAACCCTATACGAGACTGGAAAAACAGCACAAGTGAGTAGTGAGATGCACAGGTACAATCTAAAGATCCTTGGCCTGTGCGAGACTAGATGGACAGGAACAGGAAGAACAAGGCTGACAAGTGGAGACACCATCATCTACTCTGGACGAGAAGAAACCCAGCCACACACGCACGGAGTAGCGCTGCTGATGACACCCGAGGCGACGCGAGCACTGCTGTCCTAGGAACCAGTGTCACCAAGGATTCTCATTGCAAGATTCAATTCAAAGGGCAGGAAAACCACCATCTTACAGTGCCACGCCCCCACAAACGTAGCAGACCCAGAGGAAAAGGAGGAGTTCTACAATCAACTCCAAACAGTCATGGATAGAGTACCGAAGAGAGATCTAAAAATCCTCATGGGAGATCTCAATGCCAAAGTGGGAACGGACAACAAGGACAGAGAGCAGACTATGGGCATACTCGGTACAGGAATACAAAATGAAAATGGAGAACTGTTTGTGGAATTCTGTGCCTTCAACGACATGGTCATCGGAGGCACTGTTTTCCCACACAGAAACATTCTCAAGATGACTTGGAATTCACCTGATGGGAAGACCCAGAACCAAATCGACCACATTACCATCGGCAGAAAATGGCGCAGAAGTTTACATGACGTGTGAATGAAAAGAGGAGCAGACGCAGCATCAGACCACAACCTTGTGATGGCTGTGCTAAAGACCAAATGAAAGCCTACAAAGACCAAGCAGGCCGACTATCACATAAGTACAATGTACACAGTCTGAAGGAGAGAGCAACAACAGAGGAGTTCAAACTGGAACTGAGAAACAGATTCAGCATACTTGACCAACTTGCTGAAGAAACAATCGAAGACCACTGGTGTGGCCTGAGGGAGGTCTGGCAGACGACATGTAAACAAGTGCTTGGAAAGAGGCGAAGAAAACACAAAGAATGGCTGACAGCTGGAACATGGACCCACATCACAGAGCGGAAACACCTAAAAGACCAGATCAACCAGACCCAAGCCCAAGACCACAAGCAAGAGTTACAGGCACACTACTGGGAAGTCAAACGCCAAGTTAAGAAAAGTGCTAGACAAGACAAGAAACAATTCATCCATAAGCTCACAGAAGAGGCAGAAACAGCGGCAGGACAGAGAAACATGAAAAGGCTGTATGAGATTACTCGAACACTTTCTGGAAAGACCAGCAACCCCAGTCGCCCGGCCAAAGACAAGGAGGGAAACACCATCGCAGGAGAAGCTGAGCAGAGAGCAAGGTGAGCAGAGCACTTTAAAGAGACACTGAATAGACCTGCACCACATGTCCACCCAGACATTCCACCACCAACCCAGCTTCTGGACATCAACACAGGCCCAACAACCAAGACGGAAGTTACCAAAGCCATCAAGTCACTGAAGTCAGGTAAAGCAGCGGGGCCAGACGGAATTCCACCTGAAGCACTGAAAGCAGACATCCAGACGTCAACAGAGATGCTGCATCCACTCCTAAGCAAGATCTGGGAGCAGGAACGAGTGCCAGAAGACTGGAAAAGAGGCCACCTGATGAAGCTGCCAAAGAAAGGAGACTTGTCATCCTGTAACAACTGGAGAGGGATTATGCTGCTGTCCATCCCGGGGAAGGTGCTGGCCAAGATCATGCTAGAGAGACTAAAGACCACCCAAGACAAGACCCTCCGCCAAGAACAAGCTGGATTTTGCCAAGACAGATCATGCACGGACCAAATCGCCACCATGAGAATTATCATTGAGCAGTCTCTGGAGTGGCATACCCCCCTGTACGCAGTATTTGTGGATTTCCAGAGGGCGTTTGACAGCGTCGACAGAGATACCATCTGGAAACTCATGCACCACTATGGTTTCCCATCCAAGTTCGTTGCCATCATCCAGCAACTCTACGAGGATGCCACATGCCAGGTCGTCCACGACAGGAAGCTAACGAAGCCCTTCACTGTACAAACCGGCGTCCGTCAGGGGTGTCTACTATCGCCAACAATTTTCCTGATGGTCGTTGACTGGATAATGCGGCAGTCTACAGACGGCAAGAGGACAGGAATCCAGTGGACTTTCACCAAGCAACTGGAAGACCTGGACTTCACCGACGACATCAGCCTTCTCTCCCACAAACAGCAAGACGCACAAGAGAAGCTGTGCCGGGTAGCAGAAGAAGCAGGAAAGATGGGCCTCCAAATCAACACAAAGAAAACAGAAGCCATGAGAGTCAACAACCAACAACGAGACCCACTGTGACTACAACAGGAAGACATCATTGAAGTTGACAAGTTTGTCTACCTCGGCAGTGTGGTCAGCAAAGATGGAGGTACAGATGAGGATATCAAGAGCCGCATCAATAAAGCCAGGCACATCTTTATTACGCTACAGCCTATCTGGAATTCCTCTGCCCTCTCACTCCACAACATGATCAGAATCTTCAACTCAAATGTGAAATCTGTCCTTCTATATGGTTCTGAAACGTGGTGAACAACAAAGACAAACACCCACAAACTCCAAACATTTACCAACAGATGTCTGCAAAACATTGTGAACATCAGATGGCCGGACGTTATTGCCAATACAGAACTGTGGAACAAGACCAAGCAAGTTCCACTAGAATCAGAAATCAGAAAACGGAAGTGGGGATGGATTGGTCACACCCTCAGAAAGTCTCCATCCAACATCGCAAGACAAGCCCTTGAATGGAACCCTCAGGGCAAAAGAAAAGTGGGAAGACCAAGACAGACATGGCGAAGGAGTACCGACGCAGAAGTGAAGGCAGCCGGATGTGAGCCGAGCTGAAGAGGATCTCCCGAAACCGTCTCCGCTGGAAGAGTGTGGTTGCGGCCCTATGTTCCCCAGGGAATTCAGAGGACTAAGTCAAGTCCTTTACACACACACACACACACACACACACACACACACACATATATATATATATATATATATATATATATACTACTAAAAACAATTGAAGTACCACCCCTAATTTTTGTATGCAATTTTTAAAAAGCTCTGATAAACCAATTAATATTGATAATTGAATAAACTCTGCTGGATAAGCTTACCCGGTTCTCAAATACTACTCCTCGTGCATTTTTGTTTTGTTAAAGTCGGTCAGCAGTTATCTACCGCGTCGCATCTGAGGCAAAAAAATCCCGAGAAATTATCGAACTTGTGTCGCTCCCAGATTTTGACACAGACACAGCAAGAAAAAAAAATGTGATGCACGTGAAAGCAAGGTCTTTTCTAAGCAGAATTGCAATCAGTTAGCACATTTGACGGGTATAAAAAGTCGCGAAATTTAGGAAGATTTAACCATGCCTGCGAGACGACTAAGGAACACCGACAGAGGAAGAGCGATAGCATGGTACCAAGAAGGTATTGGCTTGAGGGAGATTGGTCGACGGCTTGGAGTGAGTCACCCAGACATTCTGAGGCTCAGAGACCGTTGGCTTAACACTGGAAGTGTTGAAGAACAGCAGGGACGTGGACGGACGAGAAGCACCTCCAGACAGCAGGATCGGTTCATTGTTATCGCTTGTCTGAGAGACCGTTCAGCCAGTGCCACAGTACTCCGAGACCAGCTACGACAAGCCAGCAACGTCAACGTCAGTACCCAGACAGTTCGGAACCGGCTCCACGACGCCAACTTGAGGTCAAGGTCCCCAGCAGTGAGATCAATACTGACCCCAGCGCATCGAGCTCATCGTCGGGCCTGGGCAGCATGTCATAGAAGGTGGACAAGAGCTGAATGGGCAACAGTACTCTTCACAGACGAGTCAAGGTTCACCCTCAGGTTCAACGACGGGCGGGTTCGCGTCTGGCGACGTCCTGGAGAACGCTACGTTGACGCTGCCGTCAGGGAGCATGACCGCTATGGAGGTGGGTCCGTGATGGTGTGGGGTGGGTTCAGCCTACGTCACAGGACCCCCCTACACCGTGTTGAAGGCCGCCTGACCGGTGCCACCTACCGCGACACCATCATCCGCCCCCTTGTGATGCCTGCCCTGAGGGCAGTTGGCCAGGGCGCCCAGTTCCAGGACGACAACGCGCCGTGCCACCGCGCCGCCATCGTGAATCAGTTCCTACAAGGGCAGCAGGTGACAAGAATGGACTGGCCTGCCAGGTCACCAGATTTGAACCCCATAGAGCATCTGTGGGACGTGCTGGGGAGGCGAGTGCGGGCCCACAACCCTCCAGCAGACACCGTGGACCAGCTGTTTCAGTTGCTGGAGCAGGAGTGGCAGGCGATCCCCCAGGACACTCTCCGCCGCCTGGTGCACTCCATGAGACGTCGATGTGACGCTTGTTTGAACGCGAACGGTGGTCATACCCGTTATTAACATCATGACATCTACCATAGACTCTTGTTACTTTTCATTTTGGGGGTATGCCTCTTTAATCAAGTGTAAAACAAAGATAGTTTTTTGTCACGGTGTTTGAATAAATTTGAATGGATTGAGGAATAATAAAAATAAAATATTCAATCATTAAATAATGTTCAGCTTTGTTTTCTTTCGAATGACAGCAGTTTTCCTAAGTGGTACTTCAATTGTTTTGAGTAGTGTATATATATATATATACACACACACACACACGCACATGCACACACACACGCACACATGCACACACGCACGCATACATGCACACACGCACACACGCATACGCACGCACGCACGCACGCTCGCATGTACGCACGCATGCTCGCACAATTACAATTGTCAAACATGCTGTATGATATAGGATACAAACCGAATGTTTAAAGTAATTTGAAACAAACTTTTCTTTTTATCTTAACAACATGTCTGATGCAAAAATGAGATGATTCCAGCGAAGAAAAATATACAGCGCCGTGTGACAAACTTTGCACAGAAGGAATGGAATGTATTGGACAGCAATGGATGGGCAATCTGTTGGTTTAAACATATGTTTAGCCACAATCTTATACAATTCATTCACAATACAGTCAGATCCGAAACAATTCAACACTTGTACTGTGCTCGACAAAATTGCATTTTACTATTGATTGAATTGTCAGTTGCATCATGGATGGGAAGAGAGTGGCCCACAACACACCGTAAAGACGACAGTGACTTTCCTGATCAGCCAAGGACCAGCAAGTCCGAGACAAAGAGAAGAAAGTCAGCACCTGAGTACGCTTGCAACGTGTTCAGGACTAGTAAGTATGCTAGAGGTTGTATGTTATATTGCATTATGATTTTGTTTTTATATTCACATGCCATTTCTGATAGAGCTTGTAAATGTCATGTTATCTTTGGTGATGTTTCCTTTAAGATTTGTAACTGTTTTACTTCGTGTGTTTACCTTTGATTGATTCTCAGTGTTGTTTTAAAGTTTCTCTGTGAAGTGAGCAAATGTGTGGTGTTTATATGATGTTCCAGTTAATCTTATTTGGTTCTAGTTTTAAATGCTTTTTTAAAGTGCAGTGAGCTTACTCATAGAGTGAGGAGTTGCACTGTGTAAATCCCTTCATGGTTGTTGTCATTGCAGTTAATGCTTCTGTCTCTGCCTTTGCCTCCGTCTCTCACTATGTACTTTTCAATCAGTCTTTCGTTCTGTTACTGTTGGTAACTTCATCTCTCTCTCTCTCTCTCTCTCTCTCTCTCTCTCTCTCTCTCTCTCTGTGTGTGTGTGTGTGTGTGTGTGTGTGTGTGTGTGTGTGTGTGTGTGTTCAAATCTTTGTAGCCAGGAACCGATCAGTTAGTTTGTAAGAAGAAGGGGATGGGTGCAGTAGGAATTTAGAAAGGAAATGAAGGTTGCAAAGAACTTAAAATGTTTGGGGGGAGAGGGGCGGGGCACACCTTCACCTCCACTCCTGCATCCTGCACCAGACTATTATTGTTGTTTGTTGTTGTTGTTGTTGTTGTTGTTGTTGTTGTAAATGGTACAAATTTGTGCCATCTGGTGATATTCCATTGTCATCTCAAGTAGTGTGGAATGATATTCAGCATTAAAACTTTTTGAAAATTTCAGCTGGGGGAGGGGACTGGGGGATGCTCATGAAACCAGTGCCTCCCCTCCTACCCCATCATCTCCCCCCCCCCCCCCCCCCCCGCATCACACACACACACACACACACACACACACACACACACACACACACACACACACACTTATCCAATGATAAATCTTAACAATGATTAAAACAATCCACCAAAATGTTTTTTTTTTACTGATTCGATTATTGATTCATAGTTTCGTAATTATTTTCATTGCTGAGTTTCAATCCCTTCGACTCATCATGCATGACTTTATTGTGGGGTCAGTTTTGATGTGGTGGTCTTTGTGACCAGTCTGACCAGGAAGAGTGAAACGGACTGATTCCTACAACTCTTAACTGACCTGCATGGTCAGTTTTGACGTGGTGATCTTTATGAACAGTTTGACCTGGAAGAGTAAACTACATCTGGTTTCCCTGATATGAACTGGACATAAAAAAACAGTGTCATTACTGCCAACAATTACTGATTTTAATATATTTTTCTGCAATGTTAATTCTCAGAATGAAATCACCATTTTTTTTCAGTAAAAAAAAAACATGGGGGAGGGGAGGGAGATGGGGATGGCGTGAGTAGGAAAGAACAGAAGCAAAACCGATGCTGTTTTACAGTTCCACATGTACTAATGTGAACACAGTATCCAGTGCACATGTACTAATGTGAACACAGTATCCAGTGCACATGTACTAATATGAACACAGTATCCAGTGCACATGTACTAATGTGAGCACAGTATCCAGTGCACATGTGTACAGGGCCATTTCCCAGAAATGAAAAGGTGCAATGAGTTCAGAACTTTCACCCAACGAGTCGGTCATCACCCTCCATCCTTCATCCCCACAGATAACTAAATATTCTTTCAAAAGGTTCTCAGCTGTGCAACATGAATTGCTGAAGTCCTAAACGAAGTGGTCCATCCAGGTGACAGCAGTGGATGACGTGTGTTGACAGGGTCAGTAGCAGCTGTGTGGATCATGATGGCCCTCACTGTGGCGACGTCTTCCCTGGCCGGGGCTGTGTGTGTCGGCACTGAGGTGAAGCTGGACAAGGGCGAGGCTGTCTTGAGTTGTCCTCTCCCAGTCGATGTCAGTACCACACATCGAGGCATCATCGTCAAGCACTTCTCCACACCAGACTCTGCAGGTGAATGAAAAGGAAAGAAAATGATGAGAGAGAGAGAGAGAGAGAGAGAGAGAGAGAGAGGAGAGAGAGAGAGAGAGAGAGAGAGAGAGAAAGGGGTGATTTACACCTGGGCAAATTATTTATGTCAGCTGGGGTCTCAAGAAACACATTTACACTAACCCTCAGACGTGCACTAATCAAAATCAAAGCAAACCACTCTCGGAGTACCTCCTGATATTGTGTGATAGGAAAGCATTCCAGCAGAGCAGTGCCGCCATGTTAGGAGTTTCCTGGGGTTACCATCTGGCACTGTACAACATGCATTGCTCTGGCTGCTGAATAGCAAGATAACCAGAAAAAGATAAAGAAAGTTTTGGCCGACTATGAATGTCCCCCACCATTCCTGATTACCTTGGGTGTCCTCCACATTTGACTTGATGTGTAGTGTTTCAAGAGCTACACACCACTAGGACATGACTCTCCCTCATCATTCAACACCTTGTGTGTCCTCCACAGATGAGGTCCTGTTCTGTTACTGGCCGGAGGAGGCAGACAAACCAGAGTGTGAGTCCAGCGACAGCTTCAGTCTGGAGGGTCAGCTGACGGACCAGGCCGTGGCCAAAGTGCCTGTGTCCAGGCTGATGGTCAGCGGATCCTACCAGTGTCAGCTTTACCCCCCTGATTACCAGCGGCCTTTCACTCCCTGTCACATTCACCTCTCCAGCGACAATGGTAATCAGTTGCTGCCTGGTTGACTATGTTGTAGAGTGGATTGTGTATTTGTTTGTATGTGTGAGAGACTGTCAGTGTGTGTGTCTGTGTGTGTGCGTGCGTGCATCTGTGTGTCTGTGCGCGCGCTCATGCATGCGTGTGTGTTAGTTGACTGTATATGTGTGTGTCTGTGTGTGTGTGTGTGTGTGTGTGTGTGTGTGTGTGTGTGTGTGTGTGTGTGTGTGAGAGAGAGAGAGAGTGTGTGTGTGTGTGTTTTTGAATGTGTGAGAAAGAGACTGTGTGTAGGTGTGTGTCACAGTGTGGGTGTCTGTGTATTGTAGTATGTGTGTGTGACTCAGTGTGTGTGTGTGTGTGTGTGTGTGTGTGTGTGTGTGTGTGTGTGTGTGTGTGTGTGTGTGAAATCCCCTTTTTTTTTTTTTACAAAATCCGGAGAGTTATAGCATACTGTGGTGTGTTTCTTCCCTATCCCATCTGTGATGGAGAAGAAACTGTGGATGACATCTTTGTTACAGATGAAGGCTCCGTTGTCGTGCCCACACCTGTGATTTCTTCCATTGCTACAAATGGCAGTACACCTGGCCAGGATCCTCTGATCAAGGAAGTCTGTCCCTGTAAGTACAAAATGGACTACAGAGGCTGAAAGTAGACACAAATACAACATGCTTTAATGTCAGCTGCAGAGAGTGAAAGTAGACAAATACACTGGACACTTTAATGTCAGCTACAGAGGGTGAAAGTAGGACACAAACACTGCACACTTTGATGTCAGCTACAGAGGGTGAAAGTAGGACACATACACTGGACACTTTAATGTTAGTTACGATGGGTGAAAACAGGACACAAACACTGCACACTTTGGTGTCAGCTACAGATGGTGAAAGTAGGACACAAACACTGCACACTTTGATGTCAGCTACAGAGGGTGAAAACAGGACGCAAGCACTGCACACTTTGGTGTTGACTACAGAGGGTGAAAGTAGGACACATACACTGCACACTCAAATGTCATTTTATAGTTGCTAAAAGGACACAAATACTGTATGCTTTAATGTCTCTCTACATCAGCTGAAAATAGAACTCAAAGGTGCCATGTTTTAACATCATTCAAAACATGACTCTCATCATAGTCATTAATTCATTTGTCCACCAGCTGTGAATAATGTGCAGAGTGGTCTCAAAACTTTGTAGATGTGGTGTAGCTTATATGGACAAGTCTGCATGCAGTGACACCTTGATGAAGCTGAAACATTCAGTAGTATCTGAAAGTAGGATACAAACTTCAGTGTTATTGTGCAGTGACTGAAAGTAGGACATAACTACTGCAAGCATCAGTGTAAACTACAATGGCTGCAAGTAGGACACAAACACTGCATACTTTAATATTGTTTTATAGCAGCTGAAATTAGGGCACAAACGCTGCATGCTTTAATATTGTTTTTTAGCATCTGAAATTAGAGCACAAACACTGCATGCATTGATATTGTCTTACATTTGCTGAAATTAGGGCACAAACACTGCATGCATTGATACTGTCTTATAGTTGCTGAAATTAGGGCACAAACACTGAATGCTTTAATATTGTTTTATAGCAGCTGAAATTAGGGCACAAACACTGAATGCTTTAATATTGTTTTATAGCAGCTGAAATTAGGGCACAAACACTGAATGCTTTAATATTGTTTTATAGCAGCTGAAATTAGGGCACAAACACTGAATGCTTTAATATTGTTTTATAGCAGCTGAAATTAGGGCACAAACACTGAATGCTTTAATATTGTTTTATAGCTGCTGAAATTAGGGCACTAACACTGAATGCTTTAATATTGTTTTATAGCAGCTGAAAGTAGGACACAAACACTGCACACTGTGATATCATTTTATAGCTGCTGAAAGTAGGACACAAACACTGCACACTGTAATATTTTATAGTTGCTGAAAGTAGGACACAAACTTCAATCTTAGTGTTTAGTGACTGAAAGTAGGACATAACTACTGCAAGCATCAGTGCACATTTTAATGTCATTCTACAGCAGCTGAAAGTAGGACTCAAACATTACACACTTCAATGCCATTCAACAGTGGATGAAAGTAAGACACAAACAATGCACGCTTAATCCAAGTGATGTAATTGCAGATACTCCAAGTAAATATAGCACTGATCACAAAATGCACAATACCTCTCAAAAAAGAAAAAAAATCATAGGAAATAAATCTTCCTCTTTTCATTTCTTTTGACGGCACCTTACCTAGAAGTTCGCTACTCCAATCATAGGCCCGTCGTGGCCTTTACTTTTCATTTCTTTTCACGGCATCTTACCTAGAAGTTCGCTACACCAATCATAGGCCTATCGTGGCCTTTAATTTTCTTTAAGTGATAACGTCTTCTGTGTCATTACACAAACAAACAAACAAACAAAACAAAACAAAAAAAGAAGAAACTATGAGGCATGCACCTCACAACACCTTGACATGACGTCGATGACCAGTCTCTCCTTCAAGTGAACTGAACGTCCTCTTCGTTTATTCGCTCATGTCATTCAGTGAGTTCTCTAAGCAGCATAATTTTCGTGACCAGGTGGGCAAAGCACAAGAGGGTAAACTGATCAATACAAGGCTTTAATGTCCTTCTCTTTTCAAAAGTCTGCATAAGTCATATGTGTTCTGTCAGCAGACCCTTTTCATATACAAACATACACCACATGACCAGGAACTTTGGTACATGTCTTGACATGGAATTCCTTTTTTCTGAGACTTCATGTCAAGATTGTACTTTACCCTTGGGTTTATAATATGTTGGTGTTGTTTGGTCCAGGAGTCGCAGACACCTGTTGTGATGGTCAGGTCCAACAAGTCACAGCCACCTGTTGTGATGGTCAGGAAGTTTGAGAACATCCAACAACTGTGGGTAGGAGCTGCCTGGGTTGAAATTCCCACAAATACATGTCATCTATGGGATTCAACCCTTCAGCCTCCCAGCCTGCTTTCCAGTGGCTGTACCACTCCACCCTGGTGACTGGCAGTGATAAAACGCCTCGGTTTCTTCAGTTCAGTTGTAATACACTTTTGCTACTTTTGTTTTTATTTCTTATCAGTGTGGAAAGATGCATAGAATTCAAACTTGTGTTTTGCAGGTGTGGGACAAAGTGGTTCAGTTGCACTGATTGCAGCTGTTCTGGTCCTTCAAGTCATCATCATCATTCTCCTGGTCGTCAATTTTCTCTGTTCACAGAACCGAAAAAACCTGCAGTGAGTTTTTGTTGAATCTCTTTGTATGTCCCTTTGTTTTGAAATAATGATTGCTTTGTTTTAATGTTCTCTGTGAACTTTGGAAACTTTTCAGATCAGCCAATTGTGGATCGTGTACACATCTGGCTTTCCATTCAAGCACCCCTTTTTTAACTGAGCCTCATTCACTGACTTTGAGGGGGCAGGAGCCCATAGTCTGTATACAAACACTTTGTTTCTTAATCTCATTCACTGACAGTAAGTTGACAGGACGCCTATAATGTAGATACAGGCAGTTTGCTATGTATCCTCATTCACTGACAGTAAGTTGACAGGACACCTATAATGTAGATACAGGCAGTTTGCTATGTATCCTCATTCGTGGACTGTGGGGTATGAAAACGTTCATGTTCACAGCAGTGTATTTTTTGTTGCTTATCCTCATTCACTGAACGCGAATGGTTCGAAAGCCCATCTTTCTTTTCTTGCATCTGTGGTGCTTTTTCCGCCGCCTTTGATCCATGTTGTGGAATACACCATCTCCTTTTTTCAATCATGTTGGTTGGTTGTGCTGTTTCCCTGTGGAATACCCCCTCCCTTTCAGTGGAACATGTTGGCTGGTTGTGCTGTTTCCCTGTGGAATACCCCCTCCCTTTCTGTGGAACATGTTGGCTGGTTGTGCTGTTTCCCTTTAAGCTTTCATGGGTACATGCAGTTTGCACATCTTCTCTGCCAGCTTAATCCGTTATCAGCAGACTGATGAGACTTGATCAAAGGAATAAGGGCAGAGACGATGGTCAGTGTCAGTGGTCAGGGTGGATGTAGAACTGCCATGCAGCCCTGAAGGTGTAGAGTTGATGGTCAGTGTCAGTGGTCAGGGTGGATGTAGAACTGCCATGCAGCCCTGAAGGTGTAGAGTTGATGGCCAGTGTCAGGGGTCAGGGTGGATGTAGAACTGCCATGCAGCCCTGAAGGTGTAGAGTTGATGGTCAGTGTCAGTGGTCAGAGTGGATGTAGAACTGCCATGCAGCCCTGAAGGTGTAGAGTTGATGGTCAGTGTCAGTGGTCAGAGTGGATGTAGAACTGCCATGCAGCCCTGAAGGTGTAGAGTTGATGGTCAGTGTCAGTGGTCAGGGATGATGTAGAACTACCATGCAGCCCTGAAGGTGTAGAGTTGATGGTCAGTGTCAGTGGTCAGGTATGACGTAGAACTACTATGCAGCCCTGAAGGTGCTTAGCACACAGCTGTTCTCCAACATCAAGGATGAATCTCCACCTGGCAGCTCCATACTCCATTGCTGTTGTATGACCCAGGACATGTTGTTAAAAACTCCAGACAATAAGCTCTTGGATCAGGCAGGTGATCCATCCAGCTGATGTCTATGGGCAGAAACCACTCCCAGCTCTCTCCCTCATCCCACCAAGTCTATATACAGAGGTGCACGGGATACAGCACTTTCTGCCAGTTCTGTCTTCTTGCAAAGTGTTGAGGTAGTCGAGGTTATTTGTGCAGCAGGTGTATATCTCAATCAAACTTTTGGGAGATTTTATCTCAGAGACATGGCGAGAAATCTAACTGTCGTTGATTGGTTAGGGACCATTGTTTTACTCAGATGACAACTCCCCAGTAACTGACCGTGAAAGAAGTCTCATTCTTTTCCTGATTCGGGGCATATAATCTTCTATTTTCTTATTTTGCATTGTTTGTATGGCAAATTAGTTTCAGCTATCTGCTGTATGTTTAGAGGGTAAGCAGGGATTCAAATACTCACCTCCAAGAATGCAAATGGAGACAATTTGTTAACTTAGGCTATTTGGCCATGGAAATTACATTTCTGGATCTTGGAATTGAGACATATCCGAGTGGTACATGAGTCTGCCCCAGGCCAGTGGAACATATTGATCCCACTTCAAATGTGTTTTTTAGGCCATCTTTTTAGATAGGCAAGTATGAAAAAAAAGAATGTTCCTCGTAGCTAACACACACACACACACACACACACACACACACACACACACACACACACACACACGCATTTAAGGAAATATATTCATCTGTTGAATTCTAGAGACCCTTCTTCCTCCCTGCTTCTCTTGGGAAAGGTGCGGAAGCTGAACAAACACTTCAGGAAAGAAAGTGATGTGGCTTGATGAACCATAACTCTGGCTGTGTCATTATGAAGTGGAGGCTTGGTTAGCTCCCTTGCTGTCCCATATTTCTGGATAGGGGTCCTGATTTAAGGCGATCATCGACCATCAGGCGGGATTAAGGCATTCGGACAGGCAAGTACTTTGTAAAACTATTTTAACTAGGAAAAGATCTTTTTCAAAATGCTGGCTGGAAGCATTTTAGGAAGAACCATGAAGACTGGTTACAATTTGATTCTCTCCTCACCCACCCCCATCCCCCTACATCTACTCCCCGTGCAAGTCAGCTGCTTTGATAATTATGATTACGTTTTCAGAACAAATTTCAGCTACGGTTTCACCGTTGTAACTTCAACTTGCAGGCTTGCTCAAAATGTGAATGGTTTTCCTTGTTTCAAGATTTGAAATGGTCATATACATTTGCTGTGTAGGCTCTAGCAAACGCTTTCATTGAATCTTTCTCAGATAGTGTTTTAAGTATATACTGTTAACTGACACGTGATACTGTTAATAGATAAAAGATGCTACTTGATCATGCAATTCAAAGTTTGATCATGCAATTCAAAGTCCACTTTTACTTTATCAGTAATGGGATGCTGTTGAATACCATTTTCAATTTGTGTGCTACCTAGGTTGGATTATATATGTTTACGTCATGAATTTTGTTTAAAACGATATCTCTCTCTCTCCTCCACACACACACACACACACACACACACACACACACACACACACATGTACATGCGCATGCATGCACACACACACGCGCGCGCGCGCCACACACACACACACACACACACGCACACTCACACACATATACACATGTACACGCACACGCACACGCACACACACAAACACACACACACAAACACACACACAGGTACACGCACACACACATACACAAGTACACGCACACACATGCCCACGCACGCACGCACGCGCGCACACACACACACACACACACACACACACACACACACACATACATACACATGTACACGCACACACATACGCACGCAGGCATGCACGCACACACACACACACACACACACACACACACACACACACACACACCACGCACGCACGCACACACACACACACACACACACACACACACACACACAGTCACGTACATGCACATCCTCAGTCATCTGATTCAGTGTTTTATTATTCGCGTGCGCAGGAAACCTGTGACGTCAAAAAGAAGGATAACAACCAGCTCGAATCAGACATCCATCACCATGGAGTACCACTCTGTTTCGTCAGAAAGTGAGACAATGACCAGCTCGAATCAGACATCCAGCACCATGGAGTACGACTCTGCTCCCTCTGAAGAGTTGTAACCTTGTCGTGGTCGGGGGGGGGGGGGGTGAGGGGGGGGGGCTTGTATGGGCTAATGCTCGTACAGCCTATGCATAAGGCCTAAACAAATGAGAACTCACCTCTTGCCTCTTCTGTCTTCTGCCATCTGAACAGTCCACACATCGACCTCGGATCCGTGTGTGATTCATCCAAAATTTCCTGACAACTCACCATGGACTTTCCTCATCATGAAGATCCACTTTGATCTAATGTTACAAGTAAGAAGTAGAGAAGGTTTTCTATCTCTCACCAATCTTAAACCAAAAGGTGAGACTTAATCAAAGGCTTTTGGGAAGAGGAATAACATTCGCGGATGGATAATATCCCTTCCTAATATGCCCAAACCTGGAAGAGTTTTTAAAACCAGAAAGAAAGCGGTCATAAAGAAAAACAGTCTTGTGCCGTTTGTACAAAGGACACTCCTTGTAAACCCACTTGTATCTTGTAAAAGGTGAAGAAGCTGTTTGGTGCATAAGTGATGTGCACTCACTATAAAACATGTCCTTACAGAGTATTAGGATTCGCATAATGTTTGACACAAACATTTCACAGCAGATTCCACTGAGATTCTGTTCAGAGATGTCTCGAATGATGTGGCTTTTGAGTTTCTGAAAGAAGTCAACACTTTCCGCCAGATTTAAGAATTAATGCAAGAAAGGCTTGAAGGAAATGCTGGCATGTTTTTAGAAAATCAATGTTAATGATTTATGTGTGTATATTTTTAATCTATTTTGAGAGTGAAATCAACAATGTAACAATCCTGATATGGTTCTTTGTGGTCAGGTTGGCTATAAGTATAAGTTTTGCTTGAGGCTGATACAATATGACCGAATGAAGCCCTAATTGATAATATGTGAGTTGCAGTAATTATTCATTGAGGAATATACATGTTCAAAGCTTACTTTCGTAGCCAAACTTCCCCACTCAACCCCAGACTCCCAGTGATAATAGAGACAAACAGAAAGAGAGAGAGAGAGAGAGACTGACAGACAGACATACAAGGAGGGAGAGATTTATCATCCTACCCTAATTAATCCTGCATACATGGAAACAATCTTGATCAAATTTTGGGAAAAAAATAGAATGAAATCCGCAGAAGCCATCCAAAATAACCTAAATCAAACTACGGGTAAACTGACAGATACAACGCAATAATAAATATCTACTACAAGCAGAGTGCCTAAAATTTCGACTGGAAAAAAGAAAGAAAAAAAAACACGCAAGTACTTAATGATAACACCACCACCATCAACACAACTACCAATGATGGCAATGATAATCATAGTGATAATGACTATAGTACTTAAAATGATAACACCATCATCCTCCCCACAACTACCAATCATCATCTTCATCATCATATTAATAATAGTAACAATAAAATAGTAACAATAATGAAAATAAGAACTATAGTAATAATAACTATTATGATATCAAGAAGACGAAGAAGGAGGAGGAGAAGAAGAAGAAGAAGAAGAAGAAGAAGAAGAAGAGAGCGATTATGATAATGATGATGGTAATGATGATGATGATGATGCATATTATAATTCCAATCGATGCTACCATCACTTAAAAAATAACTCAACACTTACAATCAAAATGAAAAGAAATACAAAATAAAGCAGTAAGTTAAACACAGTAAAACTTCCACATGTAAAAGCAAGGAAGCTGAAGCAAACGACAGACGTTGGAACCACACTTTTTTCAAGCGAAGATACCACTGCCCAGTGCGTGTGCATTAATAGCCACGTGCTGCATGTGGATCAGGCTCAGACCTCGCTGAGGGAGACGAAGAGAGTGCAGGGGGGTGGGCAAAAGAACCTTGGAAGAATAAAGTTGGGAGGGGGAAGGAATAGGAGTGGAGGGGGGAGAGAGGGGGGGGGGAACAGGAGGTAGAAGGGGGTCCAAAAGGAAATGGAAGCTAACGGGCAAGACGACGATAGAAATATTGTGTATCATGGTAAGGGATGAGAGAGTGAGGCAGATAAACAATTTTAGAAAAGCTTTGAATGCAGGACACCTTCTTGTTAGCCTAGTCCCAGGAACACAACAGAAAAAGCAGACTGAAATAACTAAGCAGGGTCCTGAATATATGCTGCAGAGAAAGAAGTCCTTAGCTGAAGTGGGGGATGACACCGTTGGCTTAGAATTTAACCCAAAACTAGAACCACTGCCTAGAAAAATGACGATGCTTTTTCGCTTATTTATTACTCCGAGGGAGTCTGATCCTAGTTTGCCAGAACATACGTTAATCAGAGGCGTACAAATAAAGTCTGAAAACTTAAATGGGCCTCTTAGGTTTGTTATTGCTATTACTAAAAATGGGGATAAAATAAACACTTTTGTATCTTCCGACAAAGTCACTGTTATGGTTGACAAAGACAAACTAACAGTACTTGATTTTATTTTTATTAAGTATGTTGATTTTATTGGGTTTTACTCTGTTGATGAAGTGCTGCCAGAAGGGTTAATAAGAAGATATGTACAAGATTAAACAAAAATAATTTTGTTTAAAATGGAAGACGGTCAACAGTTTAGATTAAAGCACATGACTGAGCTTGAAGAAGAAATAGAAAGTGACTTGAACAAGTATAGGGTTACTAGAAAGAAATATGCTAAAGCTTTAAATGTCCTTTCTTATATAATCACCGGCTCATCAGTTGTAGCCAGCTTAAGCACTGGGTCTAGTGTTGCTCTTTTAGCTACTGGAGTTGGGACAGCGATGTCTATAGCTTTTGGGAGTGTTGGTTTGGGTTTAGGTGCCATGTCCACAATTGTAAGTGCTGTTTTAAAAAAGCTAACGCCCAAATTACAAAAGCACACTGCCATTGTAGCCCTAGCAACAGCAAAACTTCATTCATTAAGGTTGATAGGTTGATTATAAGCAATACATTACTGGATGGAAAAGTAACAGACGAAGAATTTAAACGAGCCATGGCTGACGGTGATAATTACAGACGACAAAAAAACTGACCTCCAAAAGAAATGGAGAAAGACTTTTACTTCACAACAGGCAGACACTGAAGCAATCAAACAGAACATTGCAAATCAGTTAAATCCAAAATAAGTTTTAAAAAATAAATCAAAAGTTTAACAAAAAAATAAATCAAAGGTTTAACAAAAAAAATATGTTATAAACATTCATACTATTTTTTTTTTAACTAACAGGCACTATGTTTGGTGGGACAACTTGCAGCTCTTCACGAACAAACGATCTTTTAGGAGCAGACTTTTTAGAAGAAAGAGTTTCTCTTAAATAATACACGGGGGGGGGGGGGGGGGGGGGGGGGGGGGGCTGTTTTCATAATTCTTTCAACTTCATATACGTCTACGCTCCATATAGGGTCTGTGGCTCAATTTCTAACATCACCCTCTGCCTCTCCAGGAGCATACAAGTATCTTACTTTTAGTCCAAACGGCAAGAGTTTCTGATTACCTCGGATGTCTTCAGTAATACTTTTTTTTTTTAATTTGATCGCGTTCACCAGTTTAAGACCCGTTGTTTTAAATCTTCATTGTTCATGGCGCGTAAAACAGCTGGCAATCTCCTAACCCTTTCTGTGTTGCGTGTTTTGTCCATAAGGTCTCTGTGGTATTGATAAGTAAACAGACGTTCAGCTAGATTCTTATTAAAGTTTTCTACGAGGGTTTGGGAGCGATGGTTGCCTGGGATCCCTCTCTTAACAGTAACCTGGTGTTTTAAAAACAGTTGGTTTACAGCCCCTTTAAACTCTTTTCCATCATCAACCTGAATCATCCTAGGATACTTTAATGGGCCTCGCACGTATATTTGTTGTAAAGCCACAGCCACAGCAGTTGCGCTTTTATCTGTTAAAGGCTCAGAGTCTTTATACCTTGAAGCCATGTCAACAACTGTAAGAGCATACTTAAACTTTTTTCTTCTGTCATGCGGAAGATACAACAAGTCCATCTGGTGGGTGTCATTAGGAACTGAGTTAAAAAATCGAGGCCTTATTATTCTTTTTGGGGCAGGCAGATATATTTGCCAGATCGCTTGTTTTGAAAGCCAGTTTTTTGCTTCTGATTCAGACACCCTAGCAGCTTTACTTAGTTTATCAATAGCAGTCTTTCCTTTCCAATACCCTCTAGGAGAATAATATATTTTATCCATAAGAAGGGACTGTTGTTTTTTTTTTATTACATTTTAACTATGTTTTTTTTTATTACATTTTAACTATGTTTTTTAGATCGAATATGCAAGAAGAAAGATTGCTCCCATAGCACCTATAATAAAGCCTATTTCTACCATTTTCTGATCCTCAGATGGTTCATAAAACTCAGACAGTTCTGGTGGTGAGGATGTTAGAAACTTCTTTCCTGTCACTAAGTAATATTCATTCATTGCGTCATCAACGTCTGTAAATGTGTGCTCTGCATGTCCCTGTTCTCTTAACTTTTCATTAATAAAGTCTAAGTGAGCAATCCTCCTCTTCTCGTAAGCGTCTTTTGCCTTAGCTAACTCTTCTATTGCCTTGTTATGGCGTTCTCTTTCTTCATCAGACCGTAATTTACTAAACATGTAATTGCTGCCAGAGAAAGCCAATGCATTAACAATAGCTCCTCCCACCATCAGAACTAATCCGGACATCTTTTTATAAATGAATGAATCTTTTTTTATAAATGAATCAATATTTTCTAGAATTAATCTTTTTTATAAATGAATGAATATTTTCTAGAATTAATCTTTTTTTATAAATGAATGAATATTTTCTAGAATCAATCTTTTTTATAAATCAGTCAATCTTTCTATGCATTGATGTTTTCTGGGATAATTCCCTGTGTAACAAGAATGTCTTTTGAGGCAATTCCTGCAGTTATTACAACTATAACCTTAACAACATCCTCAATGTCTAACCTTCCTAGATCAGCCGGCCTCATTTTAAACATGTTTTTTGCTAACACGCTGCACCCTACACTAAGACCGCTGATTACAGCAGAGTGGTAAATAGTATTGATGATCTTTGCGGTGCTCATGTTTTTTATTAACTAAAAAAATAATTAAAATAATCATAATATGTAAGACTGTCTATGTGCTTTTTAATCAAATAATCTTTTGTTGCTAGAGCTAAAAATAAGGTTACAACTAGTTTCGGTGAATCTTCTATCTTTCCCATGTTGGGCGGTTTTATTCTTAACAAACATTTTGCAAGAGTTGAATAAACTATAACACCGGCAATAGGCACTGCATAATTAACCAACGTTAAACTCATGGTTTAAAAAGGTTTTATTATTTTTTATTGCTTTTAAAAAAGAGTTTAAAAATGGATTGCGACGAGCTATTAAAGTGTGAGGAGCCGGCAGACCCAGACCTCTGTCATAAAGAAAGGTTACACTCTCTGGCTGCGTGTGGGAAAACTAAACAGTATTTGGGTGTTGAACTAAGTATTGAACAGATTCAGCAATTGTCTACATCGGACGTTGAGAAGTATTACGCTAGGTACGAAGCACAGCTAGGATCAAAAATGGTTAGATCAGTAGGACAAACAATGATTAGTTTATATGCTAAATTAGTAGGCAAGATAGCACCGATTGATTCAGAAGAAGATTTAAAATATGACTTAACACAAGATCCGGTTTTAACCAAGTCCTTAGAATCTCTTGCATGTGACATGTATTATAGATTTGGGACATTATTATGTCCATTCATCATGGGATTAATTACTTTTAATCATATTAATTTTAATCATATTTTTAAAAAAAAGAGCGATCAGGAGAAGATTCTACAGGAGCAGAATGTCCAAGTGAGTGCCCCACAAGGGAGTGCCCCACAAGGGAGTGTCCTACAAGGGAGTGTCCCACAAGTGAGTAGTGTTACTAAGTCTAAAAATCCTGGGCGTGTTGAGGCCGGTCGTAAACTAGCTGAATGGAACAGACTGCAAAAAGCAAACCAAGCAGCAAAACAAAAATTATTAGATAGTAATACAACATCGCCGCCAGCACCGCCACCGTCACCAACAACAACACAATCAAACTATAAGATGTATTATTATGTACTGGGGTGTGTTGTTGGTGGGGGGGGGGGGGGGGGGTTAGCATACAAGTGTCTAAAACCATACTTAGCAACAAAGTCACAAATCCCCACAAAAACAGTAAAAGAAGAAGAACCAGCTTCTGCAAAAAAGCACAACCTCCTGCTGTAAACCCATTATTTTTACTGAATTAGTTTTTTAATGTGTTGTTAAGTACAAGTAAAGTCAGTTATAACAAGTTAAGTATAAGTAAAGTACAAGTCATGTTAAGTACTAGTTAAGTACTGGACTAATTCTGTAAACCATTAGATTTTTATGCTGGGGAGAGACAAAAAATATATAGGTTCTAACTCACCCATTTTTATTTTGCACGCAAGCCCCACTTTAAAACATTAAATCCTTCATTTTGGGGGGTTTTGTACATTAATTTTTTTTGTAAAAAAAGTGTGTTAGTTTTGGCAAAAGTGACAAGAAAATGAAGAAATTTATGTTAAAAAGGGGGTTTGCGTGCAAAATAAAATGTGGTGGGGTAGAACCTAGATATTGACATTCTCTGTTTTCCCTACACTGTGAAGAAGTTTATTGATATACTTAGGCACTAAACATTCACTCACACGCACTCTACCTTACCTGGTCAGTCCAGACTGACTTGGTGGTTTCGTCTGGATTCTTTCCCAAGCCCTTCAATGGCACCAACTACCAAGTCGAGTCTGTCACTGTCACTGTCAGTCTCCGGGCCTAGCAGTGGTACTGTCAGAACCGTCAAAGCCGTTGTAACCGTCTACGGCTGTTCTGTCGCAGTGCTAGGACTGAACTGTCTCTCATAAACTGGAGGCCCTAGCACTGGTCTGTCACCAGCGCCAAATGTCAGCACGACGTAGCTGCTTCAACCAACCATAAGCTAGCCGGTTCGCCCCCTTCGAGCCCATCGTGCTCCCGAAGTTCGTCTGCTTGCTTACTTGACTGTTAGTGAACACTTCTCACGCAAGGCGCACATCCGCTGAGCTCGCCTATGTGCACAGAATCCGCGCGTCACTACAGGAGCATTTTTGTGTTTGATTTTCGGTCATTGTTGTTGCGTGGAAAGTTGACAGGCCTGTTTTGGTACTATCTTGGCCCTGATACTAACTGGACTTGAAGAAATGAAAATAATGGCTACTCCATGATGACCTTGACTAGGTAACTCACTTGGTTTTGGTCATTTTCCCTGTGCACATGGTAAATTATGCTCAGGAACACGAAAACAAATCGGAAACTCGCCATGATTTCCATGCTTTGAGAGGGAAACTTATAAGCCGAGTGAAAATGACAGGGATCGGTCATTTCTCTTAGAAATGAGGCACCCTCAGAACTGATGGCCGGGAGGACAGGATGATCAAACAACAAGTCAGGAGCATAGTGAGGCCAGTCCAGGTACATGTGGTGTATGTGACGTGAGAATATCATTGAGCATAACTGTTACTATCATGTTGTTGATGTTCTAGTGCTAGGTTGGGATGTTCACATGCTCATTCTTCTGACACTTACGCCTGGTTGGTCGTTTTGGCGTCTACCGTTTACCTGTTTTGGCCCTTCTTCCCCCAAAACGTAATAGTCTTGTATTAGATCAAACTATTTTCTGTACTCTTTTGAAGATGAGATTTGGCTCTTGTTATCCTCTTTTAAAAAAAAAAAGTATGTTAGTTTCTTAAACTTAATATCCATACCATTACTGAATCACCCTTCGCCCTTTGTGGGATTCCGGTTGTGCAGGCAGTTTACCCAGAACAACTGCCTGTTCTCAAAAACACACATTCAGTTTTACGTTCCGAGTTCTCTCTTCTGTTCTCCTAATTAGTTATCAAAAACTGACTAAAATGTCTAGACTGCTGCTGACTAGAAAGTTTTTGAACCGGTCAGACATTGTGACTCGTGTGGAGTAGATCATTACGTTGCTGGACCCAGTCTGGTTATTTTGCAGCTGGGCTGAAGTTTCTTCCCCTACCATTGACAGTTCACTGCTTTCATTTTCAGATGGTTTCGGATGTAACAGACTTTGATCCAAATTTCTTCCACAGCATAAAATAGCGCTCACTGGCCGTTTTTGACTTTTATTCCTTTGGGTTCCTCTCTCTCTCTCTCTCTCTCTCTCTCTCTCTCTCCTGTTTTCTTTTGTTTTGCACAAGTCTATGATTGTTGTCATTGAGAAAGCTTATATAGCAACAACCCTTGGCCAGAGATTCAGCTGTCAGCACTTCAACGGGCTACCTGTGGTTATTATCTGTGGGTTGTAAGTTGTCTGTGGTTATGACTTGTTGGTTGTAAGTTGTCTGTGGTTATGATCTGTGGGTTGTAAGTTGTCTCTGGTTATGATCTGTGGGTTGTAGGTTGTATGTGGTTATGATCTGTGGGTTGTAGGTTGTATGTGGTTATGATCTGTGGGTTGTAAGTTGTCTGTGGTTATGATCTCTGGGTTGTAAGCTGCCTGTGGTTATGATCTGTGGGTTGTATGTTGTCTGTGGTTATGATCTGTGGGTTGTACGTTGTCTGTGGTTATGATCTGTGGGTTGTAAGCTGTCTGTGAATATGATCTGTGGGTTGTAAGCTGTCTGTGAATATGATCCGTGGGTTGAATGTCGTTTGTGGTTATGATCTGTGGGTTGTAAGTTGTCTGTCGTTATGATCTGTGGGTTGTAAGTTGTCTGTCGTTATGATTTGTGGGTTGTAAGCTGTCTGTGGTTATGACTTGTGGGTTCTAAGCTGTCTGTGGTTATGACTTGTGAGTTGTAAGCTGTCTGTGGTTATGACTTGTGGGTTGTAAGCTGTCTGTGGTTATGACTTGTGGGTTGTAAGTTGTCTCTGGTTATGATCTGCAGGTTGTAAGCTGCCCGTGGTTATGATCTGTAGGTTGTAAGTTGTCTGTGGTTATGATCTGTAGGTTGTAAGTTGTCTGTGGTTATAATCTGTGGGTTGTCAGTGTCTCTCTGCCTGTCTGTCTCTTCCCCTTTCTCTCTCTCTCTCTCTCTCTCTCTCTCTCTCTCTCTCTCTCTCTCTCTCTCTCTCTCTCTGAACGTGCATGTATATGACAACTCTTTCTGCAACTTTTCCTTGCCCCCCCCCCACCTCCCCAATACTCTGCTTTTCTTCTCACTCTTATTTCCTGCTACTATGTCCCCTTGTTTACCTCTCCTCCCGTTTTACCCCTACCCCCCTTCACTTTTCCCGTCTACTCTGTCTGTCCGTCCGTCCGTCCGTCTGTCTGTCTGTCTGTCTCTCTCTCTCTCTCTCTCTCTCTTGCTCTCTTTCTCTCTCTCTCTCTCTCTCTCTCTCTCTCTCTCTCTCTCTCTCTCTCTCTGTGTATCACCTCGCCTTCTAGCTCTCGGTATCTTGCCCCTCCCAAACGCCCATTAACGGCCACTTCCCTCTCATTACATTTCTCTTTCCCTTTGACTCCTATCCTTTCTCCCCTGCCCAGTTTTAACCAACAGCAAAATCTGAATCAATAGTACAGTAAAAAAAAAAAAATCCGTACATTTTGTCTGCAGCTTTCCTGTCCCGGGAGATCTCTAGAGGGACCAAAATATGGGACAATAAACAAACAAAGGAGACGACCAATGGTGGTGCAATTCTTCGTGGTGCAGCTATGATTTTTAAGAAGAAGGCAGCTAATTCATGTGGGCGTTCTTGGGTTGAGAATGATATGGCTGCAGCGGGGAATTTATTTTTCTGAGAAGTGTAACACTGAATTATTGTGCAGATGTGCATGCAAGATTTGTTTGCATTCCATAATATGTTTTTGCATTCCATGATATTATTATACTAAACATATATCATCATATTATATGATTATTGCGCTGACAAGTAACGTTGATTTTGAAATGTGTAATGCAATAATGTTCGTTCTTTTTAATCTTGCTGAAACTGTTGAGTTTTTTGCTCAATATTTTCACGTAACAGTTTGATTTATGGCCTTTGAACTTCGCTGTTTTTTCAATGTGTACTTTTTATTGTGGCAAAATTTTGTCTATTTTTTCTTTCTTAAAAAATTGCTGACTCGCTTTTTTTTTAAACATTTTTCTATTTTTTTCCTCATTCTCTCTTCCATTCCACAGTTCCTTCTTTCTCTCTTCTCCATTCTTTCACCAACATGACCTTTCTCTTTGCTGTACATTTCCGGATGCAAATTACCACATATTTTTTGTTATCAATCATACTTATACATGTTTGACAATATTGTAGTAAATAAACGGTGAAACATATTAGAAATGAGTTATCTTTTTTCGGTTTGAATGGATTTGAGTGAGAATTCAATGTATGCCGAGGAAAGGTTTTTGGTTGTTGTTGTTGGATATACACACACATACACAAACAACCAAAAATCACTAAGCACAATCCTCTGAGTTCTTACAAACAACAAGCACATAATGGCAAACAAACACACCCGCTCACTCCACTCACACACCCTCCCCTCCCCACCCACCCACACCCCCACTTTCTCTCTTCTTCTGATTTAACGATACTTAAACAATATACATATACAATTCATGATAATGAAGTACTGTTTTCTCCTTGCAGTACCATGCAATAGCTGTTGTACATGATACATAACATATGTTCACTGCAATCATCCTTCAAAATATAGATTTATATAGACTTACACATTTCCTTGCTGAGTGTACACCCAGCACCGAAATCCCGTCCATCTATGTCTTCATATTTCTTTAACAATCAAAAGAAAGTTAATTATATGCTCTTAAGCCCGCTACCAATACGACATTGCTACACCACAGCCTTGCCCCACCCACCAACCAACAAGCCAACCTACCAGCTAAGTTGCCGATCGGCCAACGGAACCCAGCCGCGATACCGCCATGCCAGACAAGCAGCGGGCCACAGGCCACAACCAGCACTCAATGATATTTGAATACATATGAAATTACCCACACATCCTAAACATATCCTCTCATACACATGCACATATTGAATCCAGGTATCTTATGATTTTGATTATCAATTTTCAAATAATACTTCATAATTGATCCAGTTAGTGTCAAATTTTAGCGGATTCAATTGTACAGTTTCTATGTATTTTTCAAGATTATATCTTCTCTTTAGTATTTTTAGAAATACTGTTATTGAAGGCTTACATTTGTTTCTTTTACAGCTAAAAATGTAGTGTTTGGCTATCAGTATTATAAGATCGAATGTTGTATCAGTTGTGGAATTGTCATCTGCTCCAAATATTATCGTGGTTTCAGTCAGAGACAGATATTCGCTATGAAACACTTTCCTTTTATCAGTTCTTTCAATGATTTCCAGAATTCATTGACATGTATGCATCTCCAGAACATATGTTCAATGCTGTCTTTTTCCTCTTCACAGGAACTACAGTTATAACTTTCTGCTATTCACATTTCTTTCAGCGCTACATTAGTTGCAATTATTCGGTGCACTATTCTCATTTGCATCCATTTTAGCTTAATATCCTTAATTTGATGAATTTTTCTAAGGCATTTCTTCCAAGGTATCTGTCTGTTCAGCTTCTCCGTCCATTTTGCACAACAGTTTGGTTCCCAGTTGTCTTTTACTATAACTCTGTAATAAGTTTTGGAACCTTTATCTACAGAATATATTTTCTTTAGTGCTGTGTTGACTTCTGCTTCAATGTTATCTTTTATCTCATTCTCAAACCCTTGTTCTCTGATGTATTTTTTAATGGATAACATGCATCCACCATAAGATAGGAAATCTATTTCAATGTTATACTTTGTTCTGAATTCCTCATGGGATAGTGAATCTCCATTGGCTCTGAAAAAATCAGATACTCTAAATACATTTCTGTTGTTCCAGTGTTTGTGTTTTATCAGTTTATTTCCTATTTTGATATGTTCAATGTAAAGAATTGGTTCTGCAAGTAGTTCTCTAGCATTTTCTGGCTTTATTTTGTAGTAGAACTGCTTGTACGACATGAACACATGTTTCCAGAAAACATTGTCTTGAGTGGTGATGCACAGATGATTTGGAGAGTACTTCTCAATGTTCTCAATAATTGGATATGAAAAAATCAACATGTCTCTCCATCTGTGTGTTGTTTCTCTCAGTCTTTTTATCCATGTTTATTTTAATGCAGTGATGAGAGCATTTATGTCAGGTAGATTCAACCCACCATCCTGTACATCTTTAATAACTGTTTTTCGACTAATTCTATCATGTTTTTTATTCCATACAAACCAGTAACATAAGTCTTGTAATTCTTTAACAAATGTGTCAGGTGGATTTCGAAGCATCAACCATAGGTAAGTTAGTTTTGACAAAATTAATGATTTTAAGACAGCAATTCTTCCTAAAGGGGTAATGATTCTCTTAAGCCAAATTGTAAATAGTGCCTTCGCTTCTATCATTCTATCTTTGCAGTTTCTTTTTTCCATGTGTATTAAGTCCTGAGTAAGCCAAATTCCTAATATTTTGAATTCTTTTGGATTCTAGATCATCTTTAAATGTTCCATATATCTTATTTCACTATGCTTTTGTCTTCCAAGCCAAATTACTTGTGTTTTCTCTTTGTTTAAAAATAAACCTGATGTTTTCCCAAACCTATCAAGAATCTCGATAGATTTTTCAAATGATTTCTTATTCCCTGTGTTCATCAGTTGAGTGTCATCAGCAAATTGTAATATCTTGCGTTCTTTCTCCCCGATTTGTATACCTTCAATACTATTTTCTTCTTTGATCACTACGGACAAAATATTTCTGCACATAATACGAAAATATATGGTAAAACTGGATCTCCTTGCCTACAACCCCTTTCTATTGAGAACCATGATAATGTTTGGCCATTTACGATAACAGTAGACTCAATGTTTTTGTAGAATACTTCTATCCATTTACATATATCTTTACCTAAACCTGCAGCCTCTAGCACTTTGTGCATAAACTCCCAATCTAACGACTCGAACGCCTTTTCGAAGTCTAAATTAATTAACACCCCTGGGATAATTGTTTATGTTGAGATGGTGTATTATGTCATAGATTAACCTAATGTTACTACCTATGTATCTTATGTCATAGATTAACCTAATGTTACTACCTATGTATCTTATTTGGGACAAATCCTGTCTGGTCTTCACTAATCAAAGATGGAAGAACTTTTCTAATTCTATTAGCAATACAAGTGGAGCTAATTTTGTATATAAGGATTAAAGTGAAATAGGTCTCTAGTTTTTTAAATATTCCTTTGGTTTTCCTTCTTTGGGTATACAGATTATCATACCTTCTTTCTGGGTGTTTGATAGTTCGCCTTCTCTGAAACTTTTATTTATTGATAATAATAATAATGTATGGATTTTATATGGCGCAATTCTTGGGATCAACTCATTGCGCTCAACACACACTCAAACACTCGCACTGACATGTGTTCCCATACACACACATACACACACGCGCGCGCGCGCGCGCGCACACACACACACGCATACACACACACACACACACACACACACACACACACACACACACACACACATCTACCAACACAGGCGCGCTTATCAAGTTCATCGGTTCAAGCGTAAACAATACAGTTTTGCATGCAGTACATAAAAAGTCAGGTCAGAATAATAGACACAGCATTTAGATATTATGGTTGAAGATAGCTTTCCTAAAGAAGTATGTTTTTAACTCTGACTTGAATTCAGATAATGTGGGCAGGTCACGTAAGCTGTCAGGAAGAGAATTCCAAAGAGCAGGCGCACTAAAGCTAAATGCTCTCTCACCGACTGTCTCTAACGAGCGCCTAGGAATTTTTAAAGTTTTTGAGAAGATGTGCGAAGAGACCGAGAAGTTTGATAGGTGGACAGAGAAGCAGAAAGATACTGTGAGAGTGTCCCATCAAAGTAACGATAGGCAAATACTGCGATTTTGAACTGCCATCGATATTTGATGGGAAGCTCAGTGGAGTTCACGTAACAAAGGTGTAATATGCTCATTTTTACGCTTTTTGAGAACAAGCCAAGCTGCACTGTTTTGCACTCTTTGTAATCGTGCAAGCTGTTCTGAAGTTCTGAGTTTTAGAGCTCGGGTTATTTAGAGCTCGGGTTACAAACACGCCAGTTTGTTTCCAAAAACATTTGAAAAACTCAGCTCCAAACCATTCCGATCCAGGGCTTTTTCCGTTCTTCATATTCTTTAATGCAATTCCTGCTTCTTCTACTGTTATTTCTCCTTGTAATGATTTAGTCTGTTCTTCTGTTAGTTTCGGTATCTTATTCACCAAATCCTCAATATTGCATTTCACAGTTGCATTTCACTGTTTTGTAAACCTGCCATTGAATTTACTAAACATGGTAGACGATCGGGAGGACTTGTTTGTTTAGTACGTTTTCTCGTACGTTAAAAGTATTGATATGGATCATGTTAATTGTTGCATGTTTTTGATCAGTAAAGAGTTATTTGGATTAGGTAAAGATATTCTGTATGTTTGTACATATATACCACTAGAAGGATCTCCATTTTACACCTATTTTGATACTGACAATAGAATTAGTATGCGTAAAGAATGTTTAACTGACTTTCTGTTACAGAATGACGTGTATGTTATTTTAAATGGAGATTTGAATACTAGAACAGCTGATGTTTCTCAAGATTATATTGTAAAAAACACGTTTGATCCACAGTTCAATAATCTGTCCTATAATATGATTCGACATTCACATGACTGTACTTTGAACAACTATGGTAAATTATTATTGAACATGTGCACTGCGTTAGATTTGAGCATTTTGAATGGCGTGTGCAAAGGCGACTATGAAGGTTGCTACACATTTATATCTGACTCTGGAAGCGGTGTCACAGACTATTTCGTACTCTCACGTGAACTTTTTTATGATTTTGTTTGATTCTCGTGAATTATCAATAGTTGACCGTATTGATTCCGACCATTTACCAGTGACAGCATGTGTTGTTCTTTCCAAGGAATGTTCACCTGATATCTGTATGCGAAAAGAATTTTGTCATACACAAACTTGTGTGGGACGAGAAGTGTGCTGCTACATATTCCAATATTTTGTGCAGTGAAGAAATACACACAAAAATTGATCTTGCAATTGATTTGATTGATGTTAACGTAAATAATGCTCTTCAAGTTTTTAATGATTGTATAAGAGAAAGTGCTGGGTCCATGAAAACATGTATATCATTTAACAACAATGGAGATTCATGTAAATGGTTTGATACAGAATGTAAACTTCGTAAAAGAAACACAAGAAGATTGTTACGGATATTTCGTCCTTCAGTAAAATTAAAAAAGAAAACAGAAACAATAATTGAAATAAAAAATGAATATGTAATTGCCAGACGTGAATATAAAAATTTACTAAAGCGGAAGAGGAAACAATTCAACAAAGCTTTATTAGATAAACTCGTAACGACAGTGGAAAACCCAAAAGAATTTTAGGACGTTGTTCATAACGCGTCCTTCGAACGAAAACAGCCTAGAAATGATCTATCAGTTGACTCCTGGTTTCAACACTTTAAAGCCTTGCTGGGGACAGATGCTGACAACTCAGTAAATTAGTATTCGGCTAAAGTTGAGATGGAAGGCTACATGAATCGTCTGATCTCTAAAGATGAAATTCTGCTAGCACTTACAAAACTAAAAAAAAAAAAAAAAACATAAAGCAACTGGTCCCGATGGCATTATTGTCGAGCTTTTTAAGAATTCGAATGATCAAGTTGTATGTTTTCTTCTGTAATTGTTTAATAACCTATTTGATAATGGTGGGTTTCCTGAAAACTGGTTTGAATCTATTATTCAACCTATTTTTAAGAAGGGTGATACCAATAATCCCAACAATTATAGGGGAATTTCCTTGAGCGATGTTAGTAGTAAGTTATTTGGTATAGTGATAAATAATAGACTGCAAGAATGGGTGGATAAACACAATATCACAGGTGATTATCAAGCTGGATTTAAGAGAGGATACTCAACAGTCGACCACATGTTTCCCTTGCTAGCTCTTGTACAGAAACAGTTTTGTTATAATCGAAAATTATATGTTGCGTTTATTGATTTCGAAAAAGCTTTTGACACGATAAATCGAAATATCCTTTGGCCAATTCTCTTGAAAAATGGCATTAAAGGTAAATTATTTAGATGCACTAAAAGCATGTACAATGATGTCAAAGCCAGAGTTCGATGTGGTTCTATGTTAACTGATTACATTGCCTGCACATCAGGATTAAGGCAAGGAGATGCTTGCAGCTCTGTTCTGTTCTCTCTTTTCATTAACGAACTGGCGATTGGAGTAATCAATAAAAGAAGACATGGCGCTCGATTTTCACTAGATGCATTCCAATTATTTATTCTGTCGTTGGCTGACGATGTCGTTTTGATGGCAGAAACAGTTACAGGTCTGCAAACACAATTGAACAGCTTACAACATGCCGCTGCATCTCTTCAACTTAAAGTCAATATGACTAAAAGTAATATCATAGTATTTCGGAAGGGTGTATATTTGAGTGTGAGAGAGAAATGGTTGTATAACGGTGAAAGAATGCCTGTGGTTAATGCGTATAAATATTTAGGAATTTTTTTCTCTACGCGCTTGAGCTTCACTGCTGCATGCAAAGACCTTGCAAGCAGAGCTGAGAATGCTTTGATTTATGTTCTTAAAAGTTACCCTACATGTTTATTGTTTACTGTTCTTAAAAGGTTAAATGTTAGATAAGGAAATTGTTTGATTATCAGACACAGCCAGTTGTGCGGTATGGCTCTGAATTATGGGGCCTAGACAATGCTGTTGTTCATTGTGAATCAGTCCATTTATTCGCTTTGAGGACATTTTTAGGAGCAGACAGGCGAATACCCAATGACCTTGTTTATGGTGAAACAAATCGCTATCCAATATATATATAAATTCTGCTGTTAAGTGTATTCGCTACTGGCTTAAGCTGATACAAATGGAAATTCACAGGATTCCACGCAAAGCTTATAATATGTTATTTGACCTTGATGCAAAAGGTAGAAAAATTGGGTAACAAATGTTCGCTTATGTTCGTTTAAATATGGATTTGGATTTGTTTGGGCTAGTCAAGGCTTAGAAATGTTCATGGCTTTATACGTTGTTTCAAGCAAAGGATGATTGACTGTAGGTGGCAAACTTGGTCTGATCATATTCAAACTTGTGATAGATTCAGCTTGTATAGAGCTTCTTGCAGTGACCACAGTTTAAAACCTTATTTACATTTAGATATTGATAGGCACTTAAAATATATTACGACTAGATTTAGGCTCGGGATTTCTGAGCTGGCATTATATCGCTACCGATACAAAACGTCTATATTCAACGATTTAATTTGTCCCTTATGTACTGAAAGCGAAGAAAGTGAGGTGCATTTTGTTCTCTGTTGCCCAGCTCTTAAACGTATACGCAAAACGTTAATTAAGCCTAAATATCATAGACATCCTTCACTGTTTAAACTGAGTTTGTTAATGTCATCGACCAAACCTGAAGATGTGCGTAATCTTTCTTTGTTTTTTTATAAAGGATTTAAAATGAGAGATGTTGTGACTTCTTGAAAGGTACATGAATACATTTATATCATCGTTAACTTGTATTTTGAATCTGTTATATATCTTCACTCAGTTACATGTTCACATTCCCCTTCATGATGGGCTGAGGCCTAATATAAATAAAATATCTTGAGTCTCTCTCTCTCTCTCTCTCTCTCTCTCTCTCTCTCTCAGAAAGAAAGAAAGCAACCGAGCAGATTACAAAGATGATGAGTGCCAGTAGGAGTGACAGTGGGGATGAAAGTGGTGAGAGAGAGAGTGAGGCAGGAGAAGGGAGTGTATGTGAGAGTGAAAATCTGATGGCATGGAGGGAGTCAGGAGAAGGAGAGAGAGGAGGGAGATCAGGGGTTGATTGGGACAGGGTACTGGAACCTCTGCGGAACCCAACAAAACAGAGAGATAGAGCAGAGGGTAATAGAGAGGTGTCAGTGGGGGGAGAAAAAGAGAGGGAAAATGGGAGAGGGGGTGCGTCTGAGGAAAGTAAGAATGAAGGTAAGAATGGAACACACAACACAGAAACACGTGTCAGCCCGCTCCCAAGTTCAGTCAGTAACCACGTGCTCACACAGGTCACCGCACACACATCCAAAAACCAAAACAAACCCAAGGACCAATCAGAACCCTTCTGGGACCCACCGGGGTCAAGGTCTGGCGTAGATGCAGCGCGCGCGGTGGTCGGCGAGGCGACAATTGACACAACACCATACCCGCGGCGCGACAGACAAGTGGTCACATGTGGTAAACAAGACAGAGCCAGCCTAGCAGAGGGGGAAAGGGAGAGGTTGGACAGGGGTGGGGGCTCGCGGCAAACAACTCTGGACGAAACAGTGCGAATTCAATGCAGTAGTACAGCGTTGACGGACAGCGAGGAGGGGGGCAGAGCTGGTGGGGAGGAGGGAGAGAAGGGAGGACAATGCAAAACAAACAAAACTTTACATTCACACACCAGTAGCACGAAGGCACCCAGTAAAACAACAAGTAGCACACGCACGAATTCAACTACGAAGGAAGGAAAAGGTAAGAAATGAAGGGCAGGCCACGGCCGTACACAGGCACAACAGACCACACGAACTCAAGAGAACAATGAAAAGACACCAGAATACGACATGAATGTGGGAACGAGAGAGAGAGCGAGTGGGAATGAAAGAAGAAAGGAAGATGAGAGTGGAAAAAGAAACCTATCCTTTGTATGCTGGAATGTGGGGGGATTATTAGATAAGTTAACGGAACCAGACTTTTTAGAATTTATCACATCTTTTGATCTGTGCTGTTTAACAGAAACATTTACTTCTAAATTTTTTGATTTCGAATTAAAATTCCAGGAGTTTTTGCAATTACATTGTCCAGCGGTCAAATTTACTAGAATGGGAAGACCCTCGGGGGGAACAATCCTGTTGATAAAAAAAGAGTTATCTGAATATGTCCAGCTGATAAATACTGACATGGAAAATGTACTCTGTGTGAAGTTAATGAAAAGTCTATTGCATTGTGAAAAAGATATTTTATTTTTAGGTACATATGTACATCCAGTAGATAGTCGATATTATTCTGACAAAGATTACTCATGCACACTAGAACTAATTGAACAATATATATTTGCACAGACAGAACAAGGAAACAACTTCCATTACATCATTGGAGGAGATCTTAATGCTCGTATTGGGGAATGGAGCTTGAGTATCGATGATGAAAATGAGATTACAGGAAGAGAACAGGACGTGTATGCACGTAGGTCTAAAGATCCCCACACAAATGGTTTTGGCAAGAAACTAATAGAATTTTGTATAACATTTAATGTAACGCCACTAAATGGTCTTTGTATGGGAAAGTTCGACGATGCATACACGTTTTATTCCGAAAGGGGTAACAGTATTATAGATTACTATATATGTTCTGTTGAACTGTTAGAAAATGTGAAAAAGTGTCAGATAGTAGAGAGAGTTGAAGCTCAGCATATGCCTATTATGATGGAATTACAAAGTACACTGTCTAACGCACAAGAGAACGAGGGCAAGAAATCTTACGTGAAGAAACTAAAGTGGGATCCCACAAAACAACAACAGTATGTCCAGTTCATAGAATCGGAAGAGGCAAAACAAACAATGGCGCAAATAACAGAAGAAATAGAGAGAGATATAGACACGAGTATAGACAGATTTAATAAGCTATTAAAAGAGGCAGGGAAAGACATGTACAGAACAATAGGTATAGGAGGAAAATGTAAGACTACAAACAGCTGGTATGATAAAACATGTCAAATCAAAAAGAAAGAAGCAAAACAAGCACTCAATAGACTGACATGGACGAAAAAGGATAAAAACCCAACCATTTATCAAGTAAGGAGAGAGGCTTACAGGAATAAAAGAGCAGTATACAAAGAAATAATTAGAGAAAAGAAAAAACAGTATAAAAAGCAAACATACGACACACTAGTACAAAATCGCAAGGACAGCCGAATGTTCTGGAGCACCATAAAAAGTGTTAGAAGGAAGAAGAACACATTACCATCTATTAATATTACTCAGTGGAAAACGCATTTCGAAAGCATTTTGAATCCACATGACACAGAAATACTAAACGATAGAGAAGAAGGACCACAAGAAGAAGAAGAAGTGTTAAACGAAATTCAAGTACAAGAATTAGACGAAGAGATAACCGAAAATGAAGTAAGATCAGCTACAGAAAAATTAAAAAAAGGCAAATCACCAGGTATTGATGAAATCCCTCCTGAATTTCTTAAAACCATAGGACAAAATATAGTGCCATTCTTAACGAAATTATTCAACAAGTTATACCAAGATAGCTACTTCCCCATAGAATGGTCAAGGGCGGTGATTATACCACTACACAAGAAAGGAGATAGACAGAATCCAGGAAATTATAGAGGAATATCCTTATTATGCATCATAAGCAAGATCTACACAGCAATATTAAACAGAAGACTATATGATTGGGCAGAAGCAGAAAATAAAATTAGCAAAGAACAGGCAGGCTTCAGGAAAGATTTTTCAACAGTAGATCATATCTTCACACTAACATCCATGATAAGTAACTGCCTATACGGCAGAAGAAGAAGTAAATTGTATGTAGCCTTCATTGATTATCAGAAAACGTTTGACACAGTAAATAGAGAAAAACTCTGGGAAATCCTACAGAAACACAAAATATCTACGAAGATGCTTAACATGCTAAAAGCTATCTATAAAACAGTACAAGCATGTGTAAGACATGGAACTGAACTAACAGAATTCTTTGAATGTCACACAGGAGTGAAACAAGGGTGCTTACTGTCCCCCCTAATCTTTTCATTACTAATTACAGAAGTTGCAGACAATGTCACAGCTAAAGGAAGACACGGATATCAATTCTTACCCGGAAAGGCAGAAATATTTTCACTTCTATTCGCTGATGACATAGCTTTAATATCAAGAACACCAGCAGGTCTGCAAAACCAAATTAAGAACCTACAGGAAGCCTCGGACCGCATTGGACTAAAGGTTAATCTCCAAAAAACAAAAATCATGGTCTTTAGAAAAGGAGGATACCTTGGCAGACTAGAAAAATGGAATTACAAAGGGGAAGAAATTGAGGTAGTAAATAGCTACAAATATTTAGGTTTTACTCTAACGACTAAACTCTCAGTAGATATTTCACTTTCAGAATATGCAGGAAGGGCGAAAGGGAAAATAGGTGAAATAATGAAAACAATGTATAGTTTAGGACACTTAGATATAAATATATTTTTTAAGTTATTTGATACACAGGTCAAGTCACTGCTACTGTACGCAGCAGAAGTATGGGGTTTGACTCGTTATTCAGCGGTGGAAAATATACATTTATTCGCATGTAAAAGATACATGGGGTAGGGAGAAAAACGCCAAACAACTTAGTATACGGAGAACTAGGAAGATATCCGGTGAGTATAGATAGTTCAATAAAAGCAGTCAGATATTGGTTCAAAATAATGAAGATGACTCCAGACAGGATACCTAGACAAGCATATGAAAGAGAAAAAACAGAAATTGACAAACCACAGAACTGGGCGCTGGAAATTAAACGCTGTTTGGATATGTATGGCTTCTCTGAAGTCTGGTTGAATGAAGGCGTAGAAAACGAGCAAAGATTTATCATAACACTAAAACAAAGAATCATAGATTGTTACAAACAGAACTGGCATAACAAAATAGCGAATAGTGAACGATTTACAACATACCATACATTTAAAACTATTCACCAAACTGAAGAATACTTTCGCGCAATCACAATCGCGAAGTTTAGAAAAGCACTGACAAGATTACGATTAGGAATAAACGAACTGCATGGCAATAAAAAATATATAGATAATCAAGCTATAACAACATGCCCCTTCTGCCCAACAGTAGAAACAGAAATGCACTTCTTAATGTGGTGTCCCAATTACAGGCAATTGCGAACAAAATACATTTTCAAACATTTTAGTAATAGAAATGCAATCACACTGGAAAGTCTGCTACAAAACGATAGTACTGAAATCATAAGAGATATTGCAATGTACATCTTCTATGCCTTAAAAACGAGAGAAACCCATATGTAATAGTAATACTGACGATATAGGAAAAATAGAAATTCTAAACAGAAAACAAAATATTTTACAATCAATGTTTCAATCAATGTTTTTGTTGTTGTCATGTTGTAATGTATGTTGCGTACTCCTGTGGACGGGCCGAGGGCCCCACAATAAATGTCGCGGCGTGAAAGCGCGCGTCAAGCGTCAAGCGTCTCTCTCTCTCTCTCTCTCTCTCCACACACACACACACACACACACACACACACACACACACACACACACACACACACATGCACACACACACACACACACACACACACACACACAGTTGCACTCCCATCCACACACACACACACACACACACACACACACACACACACACACACACACTCTTCCCCCATCCACACTTCACAAACATACCTATACTTGAACACACACGCACACATGCACACTGGCCCACATCCACACACATATACACGGAAAAACGTACTTTCATACACACACACAGACACACACACACGCCTACGCGCGCGCACGTGCATCACACACACACACACACACACACACACACACACACACACACACACACACACACACACACACACACACACACACACACAATCACACACACACATCAACACACACACACACACTCACACTCACACTCACATACATACACACACACACCAGAGAGAGAGAGAGAGAGAGAGAGAGATCTTCGATTTACAGACTAAAACTTCACGCATCCATAATAAAATTTACGAAGGACGTAAATGCATTTGTGGTGGAAAAAATACCATATACACGTATTCTTTTCAAACGTAACCAGTTGAAACACTTTAGCATGCTTTCTCTGAATCTTCACTAGGTAAACTTTTAAAAATTTCTTCACTTATATGTGACACTGGATTAGCATTAATGCACAATCCGATTTTGCTGACTGTAATGAGGTGTGGTTTGTTGTATCTTTTTCTTTGATGTAACTTGGATGTTTTTCAATTGTTGCTGTGTTAATTGTGGGGTTTTTTAATTGTTGCTTTTCTTTTGCCTAAGATCGCTTGACGTGAATAAACATTCAACGGAAGAATACAGAGAGAGAGAGAGAGAGGGAGAGAGAGAGAGAGAGAGAGAGAGAGAGAGAGAGAGAGAGAGAGAGGGAGAGAGACAGACAGACAGACAGACAGACAGACAGACAGACAGGCAGACAGACAGACAGAGACAGAGGAAATGAGGTAAGGAGGGAGAGAGAGAGGGGGGGAGAGGAAGGGAGTGACAGAGGGAGAGAGAGAAAAAAAGAGATAGAGAGAGAGGGAGAGAGAGAGGGGGGGAGAGGAAGGGAGTGACAGAGGGAGAGAGAGGGGGGAGGAAGGGAGGGAGAGAGAATGGGGAAAGTGAAAGGGAGGGAGGGAGAGAGAGGGGGGGGAGAGAGACAGTGGGAGAGAGGGGAAGGGAAGGAAGGGAGAGAGTGAGAGAGAGGGGGGGAGGAAAGGGTGAGAGAGAGAGAGAGATTGTTGCGCTGCAGCACAGGCCAAGGTTAATGTGAACCACGTGCACTTCGTTCGGTTCATTAACCTGCACTTCCTCCTTGTCCGTACCTCCTGGACGGGCCCCGGATGACACACAGGCACTGGAAAGTGGTGTTTTTTGTGTAAGTTTCCCGTTCGCTCTATCTATATTTGCTGAAATTATTTAGCATAGACTTCACTACTACTGCTGCTGCTTTTGCTACGACTAGTACTACTACTACTATTACCACTACTACTTCTACTGTAATTGCTGCTTCTGCTATTACTGCTACTACTACTACTTCTACCACTGCTGCTGCTGCTGCTACTGCGGCTTCTGCTCCTGCTACTACTACAACTATTATTACTTTTACTACTACTACTATTACTACTACTAACTACTACTACAACGACTGCTATTACTGCTGCTACTACTACTGCTATCACTACTGCTACTACAACTGCTACTACTACTGCTGCTGCTACTACTACTGCTGCTACTACTACTATTGCTACTGCTGCAACTACTGCTGCTGCTGCTGCTACTGCTGCTACTAATGCCACTACTGCAGCTGCTGCCACTGCTATTACTACTACTACTTCTGCTGCTATTATAACTACTACTACTGCTGCCACTACTACTACTACTACTACTACTACTACTACTACTACTACTGTCGCTGGTGCTGCTGTTGCTACTACAGCTACTACTGCTGCTGCTGCTGCTTCTGCTGCTGCTGCTGTGATTACGTACACTGCCTCTCTACTAATGGTACTGCTGCTGCTAAATCACTGCTCGGCACTACTTTCATTCCTGCTGTTCTTGCTACTCCTGGTGATGCTACTACTACTACTACTACTACTACTACTACTACTACTACTACTACTACTACTACTACTGTTCAGTCTTCTGCCATTACTAAGAACGAATCTCCTGCTGCTGCTACTGTTGCTGTCAGGAAACAGTGCTGCTATTAATACTGAATGTCCCTGCTACTACTACCGTTATATGAAAATAAATCTTGTACTTCTAAATATTACTGTATTGCGACGAAATACGACTGCAGTTAAATACCGCTGCGGCTGTTAAGTACTGTTACCACTGTTACGACTAAATAATGCTATAGTTACTGCTCTGCTGTTGCTGCTGAAGTACTGCTTCTGTCACTACTACTGAATTACTGTTGCTTGTATTGCTACTTCTATGCTGTTGCTGCTGTTGTTATTTCTAAAGGAGCTGGTATTGCGCCTATGGCCGTTACTGCTACTACTACTGTTACTGCTACTACTACTACTGCTGCTGCTGTGTTTATGTCTCACTTCGTGCAAGTCCCAACACTCTAAAAGAATATGTTTCACAGTGAGTGGATCATGATATGGAATGCACCACAGAGCTTCTTCGCCTGTTAAAAGATAAGAATGGGTCTAGAAGGAGTGGCCTGTACGCAAACGACGCAACACTGTTTCTTCTTTATGATGGCCGCCTCGGGAACATGGTAAAAACTCTTTCAGGTTTGGACGGATATTAAATAGTTCGTTATACGTCTGCAAACTCCATACCTCTTGCCAGAGGTCTTGTGGAGCTGGGTGTGACTGATGGAAGGTGGAACCCATTCTTCTGCTTTTGCTGTTTGCTTTGCTCCCCCCCCCCCCCCCCCCCCCCCCCCCCCCCCCCCAGCGTAGATCAAGTACCCCGTTACTGCTGGGTGGACATGGACACGTTCATAATGATTAAAGAATTCTTTTCTTCGTAGATTTATTTCTTTGTCCTGTTCTGTTTTCGATGGGGCAAGGGGTTTTATTGGATTTAAATTGTGTATTTATTTTACATTCTGATTGGTTTCAAAGAGCGGTGACCGCACGCGGAAATTTATACACATTTGAAAAAGAATTGTTAGTGATTCCACCAAACAAACTGGGACAAACAAATGCCTTGTAAGTTGTCTGTCGTGTTTGTTTGGCGGACTCACTAACACTTTTTTTGAAGTCACAATTCGCTAGTTTGTTTACTTGAATAATAGCGAGTTTAAAACCGGAGAGTACAGTGTGAATCAAGTCTGTCTTTACTTTGATTATTCACGTTATCGTTTGTTTGAAATACTAAATGTCTTTGAGGATTCTCAGAAGATTTTAAAATAGAAAAAAAAAAAAAAGAGAGGACAACAGAACAAATATCAATTGATATTTGTTCTGTTTTTCTCGTTTTTCTCTTTTTTTTTAAATTTCAAAATCTTCTGAGAATCCTCAAAGACAAATAGCATTTTTCACAGAAGATCTGCGGTCAAAAGCAGAAAGAAAAAGAAACACCCGAAGGTGCTGGGGAGGACCCAGAGAAGCACTGTCTTCACCTGCTTTTAGAGCAGTCCTGTACCACCCTTGGAGGCCTGCGCTGTGTTGACGATGGGTACAGGCACAGAAGATCTGCGGTCAAAAGCTGTTTTATTGTTCGCTTGTTTGAAAGAATTTCAGAAGTACCACACTTTGGTGATGTTACGAGATTACCTTATGTTTTGTATTTGATGGATAGATTGATTTATCGATGCATTCAAAGATGAAACAGACATGGCGAAGAGAAAAAAAGAAAGAAAGAAAGAAAACAAACAAAAACAAGGCAGCGAGCATCAAGTGATTTCAGCAAAACCATCAAGCGCCTGTGTTTCCGGGTCAGTATCTACTGGCGGACTATCAATGATGATCATGGATAATACACGCTGGACCTGCACACCCACGAGTATTCCTTGACCCGTCTTGCTAGTGCAGGTGGCCGCTGAAAGCATGCAGGTGCTGCGAGCCGGACTGTTCCTCCTTGTGTTAGATTTTCTTCCTCTGTGTGTGGGAGTGTGTGTGTATGTGTGTGTGCATGTGTCCAGCCGTTTTTGGATTATAACGGTGCCGCTTAAGTGTGGTGAATATTTGTCCTGTGATTTTTTTTTCCTTAAACTTTAGTTTGGGTGAAATATTTGTCCGGAAATCTCTCTCTCTCTCTCTCTCTCTCTCTCTCTCTCTCCTCTCTCTCTCTCTCTATATATATATATATATATATATATATATATATATATATATATATATATATATATATGGTTGGGTATTGTGATCTGTGTTTTGATCAGTGAATAAAATTTCTCCGAGGAAGGCAAGATTGCCGAAACGTAAGAGGAAAATGTACAACTTGTTGTTTTGTCTTTCTTTGCTGTGATCGATATATATTGTGTATCCATTTTTTCGTTAAAACATTTTTACTAACGGTTGTGTTTTGTTTTGTTTGTTTGTTTTTTGTTTGTTTATTTTGTTTTGTTTTTTAGGGGGAAGGGGAATACAAAAAACATCATTCCAGTGTGCAGAATGAAGGCACAAAACATTTGGATGAAAATTCAATTTTCTAGACGTTGAACTGTATACAGGCGAAGGTTTTTTTTTTCTAATATAAGTGAAGTTTTGACAAATCCGAATATTACCGATTTTAATTTCTTAAATGTGAGCACCTAGTTTTGGAGCATGAACGCTGTGTTCAAGAATACAAATGTGGTTTTAGTTTTTGCAGCGGGATATTTGCTTGGATTTAACTTGACCAGGCTCCTCTGCTCTCATCTGATATTGTCTATTGTCATGGTAATGTTTTGAATTAATCGCTGTATATCAATATTGTACGAAACTACAGTCAATGCAAATCGCTATTGCACGAAACTAGAGTCAGCGTTTTGAGCTGCAAAATACAGTTGTAATGTGACCGAAATTGATACTAAAAATAGAACTTCATTTCGTTAGGTTATGTTTGACAAGTTTTAACACTAGCCTTACATTTTTTTTGGTCTCCTATGAGAAAGAGTATGACAAGCTGGAGCTGAATTGTTGCTGTGGATTGGTCATGCCGTTTTGCTGGATCAAAAGAGTATGACAAGCTGGAACTGAACTGTTGCTGTGGATTGGTCATGCCGTTTTGCTGGATCAACTTTTGTGCCAACCTCAGGGCAGCAATCGATCTGTATGTTCATAAATTAATGAATACAAAATTGATGCACGAATTTTCTGTTTAATTATTGATCTTTGTTCAGATCGTCACAGCATTCGCGTTGCCTTGAAGAGCAAGGAGAATGTGAACATGAATAAAACAAAGGCATTCGATCCAGGCAGGGGAGAAAGAAAACTGTACAAGTTTGTTGTTCTGTTAAATCTTCCTGGCGTCTCTCAAAAACATTCTCAGTGTATCATCTATCGCTTACTCAGTCTGTTATTCGATCAATGAGTCCGTCAGTCCATCAGTTATAATCGACCAAATAGTCAAGCATCAG
>CM065748.1:5902651-5907651 GCA_033310375.1 Conus canariensis | reverse complement strand
ACACTCACACACACACACACACACACACACACACACACACACACATACACGATTAAAGAACATGCTGAAAAGCCCTCAACACACCTCAAGAACTGAAATAGCAAACCAACCCCAACCCCAATAATCCTCCCACTGCTCTTCTCCCCCAGGGGACCCAACGTGTGTGGCGAACGTCGTCCCCGCTGCTGCCCAGGCTGGAAGCTCAGCAGACGAGGCCTGTGCATCACACCTGTCCACCCCCACTTCCAGGGCCGCGACACTGCACGTCCTGGGAACCCCCCTCAACACATGTCCACCCCTCCTCTACAACCCCAACACTTTACCAGACGACCCTCAAGACCTCACGGTCGTCGGGAACCCACCCACAACGTGCTGAAGCAGGAGGTCAGATTTCCAAGATATGGACGTGAGGGTCGTCCACGACATTCAGACAGGTCCACCCATGAGCAGGCCGTTCCTGGAAGCCGACGGCGAGGGTCTGGTATTGGTCTCCGAAGACTGGCAGCTGTCTGGAGTCGGTATCACAGACGGGGATTCAGACACAACGGTAGAAACTCTGCGGTGGACAGATTTCTCGGTGCTCGACGTTCTGGAACGAATCCCCGTCCACGGTTGAGAGAGACGAGAGTGGATGAAAGGACAGATGCAGAGAGACGTTATTTTGACACACGCTCAAGATCAAAGAGTGCTCCTGGGTATGCAAGTCATGCTGCATCAAAGAACCAGAACCCGCCTTTGAGAGGGCAACAAACTCGTGAATGTATTCAGCGATCGACAGGTCGAGGCGCGACAGGTCACAGACAAAACGCACGCGCACACTACCGGTTAGAACAACGGCAAAAAGCGCTCACCACAAGACGTCCTGACCACAGCACGGTGATTCGTGACAGAATGGCGCCACCACATCAGAAAGATACATTAAAACGCTCACTTTTAATACAGAGCAAAACGCCGGTGCTGGAAAGACCTGGACATCCGGGAACTCGCCGTTTCCATGATCGCTCCAGAAGACCTCACCCTCACAGCCGATCACTCCGCCAAAGGCTTCAGTACCTCGCCACGCTGATGACGTCACAGCCGCTGGATGTGCGAACACCTGCAGTCGACGACATCCACACACGAAAGCAGTTTTCCTCACAACGACAAGGACACACAGCACGTCGACTACCATCCCGGAAAAATAACATCACAGGAAATAATACCGAGGAGAAGAAATCAGACAGGATGAAAGATCCAGAAGAACAGTTTGATCCAAAGAAAAATGGCGGATGGAGAGATTTGGAGAGACAAACTCCATCACAGACTCCACGACCAAATCCTGAGTTCTTCACTCAGAGACAAACTCCATCACAGACTCCACGACCAAAACCTGAGTTCTTCACTCAGAGACAAACTCCATCACAGACTCCACGACCAAATCCTGAGTTCTTGACTCAGAGACAAACTCCATCACAGACTTCACGACCAAAACCTGAGTTCTTGACTCAGAGACAAACTCCACCACAGACTCCACGACCAAAACCTAAGTTCTTGACTCAGAGACAAACTCCACCACAGACTCCACGACCAAAACCTAAGTTCTTGACTCAGAGACAAACTCCATCACAGACTCCACAACCAAATCCTGAGTTCATGACTCACACATCTCACTCAAAAATGGACGACAACAACGGCTCGGCACATTCTCAGCTCCAGACAGATTCGGTGACTCAGAGTCCCGTGGGACAACCCAATCTGAAGGAGGTTGACAGGCGTCTTGAGCGGGCAGAAGCATATCGTCGCTCTCAGACTCGTCGCACGGTGAAGCTTCCACACTCACAAGCTGGAGAGAGTGCGCCAGAACATCATAGGGTGTTCAGCTACAGCCGGTGGTTGTCCAGGAGGAAATCACGTTTTTCTCATCAACGTCGTTGGACGGGTTCAAGAACACACCGGCGACTCTGGAGGCCTGTCTTTGTCAGGGGGAGCAACCCTGTTAAAACGAAATCATCTGTAAAATTACATCCCCTTGTCAGCAGTGTAACACGGAAAGAGTCTGTTTCTACTGACGGCAGAGTTCGTGTGAAAGACACTCACAGAGATGAAGACAGAAAGCAAAGTCTTGAAGGAAATCCAACTGACACGTCACTGCCATCCAAAGAACTTCCGTTTGTTATCAAATCTGCGGGGAACACCGTTGCTACCTCATCTATCAAGAACAAACACCTACAGACCACTAACACTTTCCATTCCAAAGCCAACAGTGAGGCGGCAAAATTTCACCCGAAAAAGACAGGTATGTCCCTGACGGATCAAGATGAAGAACTCCAGTCTGACTCGCCACAGAACATTAGAACGACGGATCAACAGGAAGAACAAGCCCTAGAGGAAGACGTAGTTCAGCGCAAACAAAAATCAGCACCACCCCCTAGCGAACAAAACACGGCGAACCCTCAGCAAAAGCAGCTGGCTTTAACTGCGGAGAAAATGTTTGCTATCTTCAAGACTAAACGAAATCAAAATTTACGTCATCATCTCAAAGATCCAAGAATTCGAAGTCTCTTAAGGTCAATGGCCGCGAGAAGAATGACACGACGACGAAAACATTCTCTGTCTTTCAAAAGGACATCCTCTGACAATTCTGCTGGGCATGACGTCCACGCTCAGCAGACCACCCAAAGCAACAAAGCCGCCGACCACAACTGGAAAATGAACCAACAGACATCGTCCATGGGAACGGAATCATCAAAGAAAGACTACACCGCCACTGAGTTGTCTGAGAGAAGCCTTCATCCACAGAAATATCCCGGAAAACAAACACGCCATTCTTCATCACCTACGCCACCGCATAGACCAGGCGACCAGTCTTTCTCTGCTGTCTCTACTCCTGTAACGCCTTCGACGGTTGGTTCTTTAGTTTTAACGTCCCTGCTACCCGTCTCTCAACATCTCAAACTCACAGATCAAGCATCCAGTGAAACTGACCACCTCCACACACAAGAGTTCTCCATGACAAGCATGACGTCCACGTCAGCCGGGGCCATCTGGACATCAACTGTATCTGAGGATGGCTTGAGGTCTTCTGTCCAAAGCCATCCACCACTGGTTCCCCGTGGCCCAGCTGAAGAGGGCGCTAAACGACATGAACATTCGTCAGACAGGTCCAGCGATTCTCAAGAAGACTTGTTGGAGATCAGGTCTCAAAGAAACGACTCCAGACCTCAGCCAGGACATCCGGGAGACCTGAAGCCAGGTGCTGTTTCTCCAGGACATCCGGGAGACCTGAAGCCAGGTGCTGTTTCTCCAGGACATCCAGGAGACCTGAAGCCAGGTGCTGTTTCTCCAGGACATCCAGGAGACCTGAAGCCAGGTGCTGTTTCTCCAGGACATCCAGGACACCTGAAGCCAGGTGCTCCGAGACATCCAGGAGACATGAAGCCAGGTGCTGTTTCTCCAGGACATCCAGGAGACCTGAAGCCAGATGCTGTTTCTGCAGGACATTCAGGAGACATGAAGCCAGGTGCTTTTTCTCCAGGACATCCAGGAGACATGAAGCCATGTGCTGTTTCTCCAGGACATCCAGGAGACCTGAAGCCAGGTGTTCTTTCTCCAAGACATCCAGGAGACATGAAGCCAGGTGCTGTTTCTCCAGGACATCCAGGAGACATGAAGCCAGGTGCTGTTTCTCCAGGACATCCAGGAGACATGAAGCCAGGTGCTCTTTCTCCAGGACATCCAGGACACCTGAAGCCAGGTGCTCTTTCTCCAGGACATCCAGGAGACATGAAGCCAGGTGCTCTTTCTCCAGGACATCCAGGAGACATGAAGCCAGGTGCTCTTTCTCCAGGACATCCAGGAGACCTGAAGCCAGGTGCTGTTTCTCCAGGACATCCAGGAGACCTGAAGCCAGGTGTTCTTTCTCCAAGACATCCAGGAGACATGAAGCCAGTTGCTGTTTCTCCAGGACATCCAGGAGACATGAAGCCAGGTGCTGTTTCTCCAGGACATCCAGGAGACCTGAAGCCAGGTGCTCTTTCTCCAGGACATCCAGGACACCTGAAGCCAGGTGCTCTTTCTCCAGGACATCCAGGAGACATGAAGCCAGGTGCTGTTTCTCCAGGACATCCAGGAGACATGAAGCCAGGTGCTCTTTCTCCAGGACATCCAGGAGACCTGAAGCCAGGTGCTGTTTCTCCAGGACATCCAGGACACCTGAAGCCAGGTGCTGTTTCTCCAGGACATCCAGGAGACATGAAGCCAGGTGCTCTTTCTCCAGGACATCCAGGAGACATGAAGCCAGGTGCTCTTTCTGCAGGACATCCAGGAGACATGAAGCCAGGTGCTTTTTCTCAGCATGTTGATCCCAAGGATTCGGGCACCGCCGACAAACCCTTGGCATCAGAGACCAGTGGCATGATGGGGGATGACGGCAGACTTCCCATCTCTGGCATCGTGGTGGAGGACATCAACATGCCAGACAACGACGACGCCCAGTTCAGCATCTCACGGAAGAAACGCCCCACAGAGATCAAACCCAACCCGAGCAACCTGAAACTTCCAACTGAGGGACACGACGATTCGCTGGATCCCTTCCAGGAACACGATGACGAAGACCTTGATGAAGAAGATCAGCACTCGAAAGCTGATGTCAAAAAGTTCCCCAACCACCAGATCATAGACCTGGACATCCGGTTCCACAGGAGACCGATCCTTCTGCCTCCCCCTGCACGAAGACCACGCCCACCTGTGTATTCTCCACGAGATGACACTGAGACTGAACCTTTCCATCACATGGACAGAGACATCCGCGTTGATCCTTACCTGGGAGTGACTGAAGACATAACTGCTGACTACAGCACCACCACCACCAGGCCAAACAACAATCCACCGGATAAAAACTCGCAAGAAAACTTCATTCAGAATCCTAACATTCCCACAGATCCTGCAACACGAGGAGTGAGCAAGAACCCAGAAAACGAAAGGCTCGCTTCAAAACTTCCTCACGTGACCTCAGCTGCGCC
>CM065748.1:5882651-5895151 GCA_033310375.1 Conus canariensis | reverse complement strand
ATCAAACAACCGACCAACCAACCAACCAACTAGCTAAAGAACCAGTCAACTAGCCAGTCCACAGTCATGCAACAAAACCAGCCGGCCAGTCAAGCAAACATCCAACCAACCAACTACCTAGTCAGACGGCCAACCAAGAACCAAACGACCAATCAACGTCCAGAGAATCAGGTCATGTGCCACACACATATCCAAGCAAGCCATAAGCCTTCAACAAACCATTTAACGATCAATCCACCAATAACAAACAAGTAGGGTAACTCTTGCTCCCATGATGAAATAAATAAACGCCCGTGACTCCAAACGAATGCTGCTTACGACACCGAATCTCCTAGCAGAAATGACGACGCAGAGCACTCAAAACAAACATGGAAACATCCCCTATCATATAAACATCATTCTTTCATATCAATTCACCAGTTAACAGTTAGCAGGCGACCGAACGGATCCAAATTGTCGACTGGTCTGGACATTCTTGTCTTTTTCTTTGTCAAATTTGACAAATCATCGATAAAGCTCCGCCGAAAAACGTAGACAAACGAATCACGAGACAGACCACGACGCGTTTTGACCTCTTAGGTCTTCTTCAGGCAAGATACACACACTCAGGACAACGAAAATGAACGGGCGACCACTTATTGAATCAACGCCCATCTTGCGCTGAATTGGATGAAGTGATTGCTCGTTCATTTTCGTTGTCCTGAGTGTTGTGTATCTTGCCTGAAGAAGACCTAAGAGGTCGAAACGCGTCGTGTTTTGTCTTGTGATTCGTTTGTCTACGTTTTTTCGGCGGAGCTTTATCAACAATTTTTCACATTTGTTTAGATTTCCGCCTGCAGTCGCCTCACTTTACAACTAGATCTATTTTTGTTTGTCGTTATTGTTTATTTTTTCCCTCAGATGTGAACGAGTGCCTTACAGGGGTGGGCCAGTGTGACCACCTGTGTGTGAACACCATGGGCAGTTACACCTGTCTCTGTCCGCCGGGGTCCCGGCTGTCAGCTGACCGACACACCTGTATCAGTGAGTCACTGGTTTTGCTGTTGTTGTTTTTTTTACCTGCATCAGTGAATCATCTGCTTTGTTTCTTTACCTGTATCAGTGAGTCATCTGCTTTGTTTCTTTACCTGTATTAGTGAATCATCTGCTTTGTTTCTTTAACCTGTATTATCGAGTCATCTGCTTTTCTTCCGTAACCTGTATTAGTGAGTCATCTGTTTTGTTTCTTTACCTGTATCAGTGAGTCATCTGCTTTGTTTCTTTACCTGTGTTATACAGTCATCTGCTTTGTTTCTTTACCTGTGTTATACAGTCATCTGCTTTGTTTCTTTACCTGTATCAGTGAGTCATCTGCTTTGTTTCTTTACCTCTGTTATACAGTCATCTGCTTTGTTTCTTTACCTGTGTTTTTCAGTCATCTGCTTTGTTTCTTTAACCTGTATCAGTGAGTCATCTGCTTTGGTTCTTTACCTGTGTTATACAGTCATCTGCTTTGTTTCTTTACCTGTGTTATTCAGTCATCTGCTTTGTTTCTTTACCTGTGTTATACAGTCATCTGCTTGTTTCTTTACCTGTGTTATACAGTCATCTGCTTTGTTTCTTTACCTGTATCAGTGAATTACCTTATTTTTTTCTCAACCTGTATCAATGAGTCACCTGATTTTTCCTTTCCCTGTTCATCGGTCTGGGATTAGAAATTCTGAGTTTTGTTGTATACATCTAAACATGCGAACACTCACACTAATACGGCACACACATTTACACATACATGCACACAGCACACAGCATTTACACATACATGCACACAGCACACAGCACACAGCACACACGAAGTCTTTCTTTTTTTTCTCGGTGTCCTTTCCTCTCTCGCATAATTTCACCCACTGGCAAGGGAGTGAAGCATGGTTATTCCGTGGTTATCGTTGCTAGTTGTCTCTTCATTTATTTGCCAACCACCACCCATCCCTTTTCCCTTCCGCATTTCCCTTCCTCCCCCTCTCCTCCCACCACCCCGCCACCCCACCCCCTCTCCCCACTCCCACACCTTTCTTTTTCACCGGATGACTACTAATCGTTATGAGACCCACATGCGAGCTTGTTTGGATCGTTACGACATTTTCCGGTTGACGGACAGACTGGCGGAAGATGAATTACTGTTCTTGGCTTCCTGACATGCAGACTGTACTTGGTGTCCGTTTGTGTGCGTGCTTGTGTGTCCAGGCCACACGCCACAATTAAAATTTCGCTCTTGAACACTATAATTATAATCCATGTAAGCGTTTTGAAGATAACATAAATTTGAGCCAGCTTTTAATGTTTAACTGATACTTGATCAAAAGAACAACTTCCCACCAACTATTGTCATTGTTTGGTTTGTTTGGACATTGTTTGTCATCTTCACCGATGAAATCACAAACAATCTTCAAAGTCATGACCTTCTCCTTAGTTGACATAATTTCAGGCCTTTGCACCCACCCGTCACCGTATCTTCGCACCAGCTGCAAGCGCCTAAATAGTCCCACTCCTTTGATTTTAATCCATCTGCTTGGAACCACCTGGCTTGTACCTTGATGACCATATAAAAGAAAACGGAGAGAATCAACTTTCAGACACAATATTCTCAAACCAATCTAATTGCGCTAGTCTATAAATACTCGAGTCCTTAAGCAAGGCCTTGGCGCATTAATGTTTGGTGTACAGCCTGTATGTCTAAGGCGGAGGGGGTGATATCAGTGCACGTGGGTGCGGGATTCTGCATTGACGTGAATGCGTGGGAGTCGCACGCCAGCGTGATGATGGGGTTGGGTCAGCCGGTTAGACGCTGAGGTCACTGTTAAATGTTTCGGGTTCGAATCTCGCTTGAGCCCTACCTGGCCAGTTTAAGTTGATCTGCATGAGCAAAAGGGGATACTTCTTTTAAATTCTCAGTATTGAAAAAAATACCGATAGGATAACATTCTAATAAAGTATATATCTCAAAATGATTGTGTATCAACATATTGAAATTTCATATAATACGATGCACTTTCGGGCCGTTCATGCTCTGACAAATTCAAACAGGCGTGCGGGTGTGTTATTTGCAAATTTGTGCAAAAATTGACTGGTCGATTTCTCGGCGTTCGGGTCAGTGTGCGTGTACTATGAGACAGAATGTATGAGCATGCGTGCTCTTTGGAGAGTGGCTGGATAGATCAGCATTTGAGGGGACGAGGACTGAAAAGGTAACTGAATGTTTTTTAATGTACCTATTGTTTAGAATTATCTCGGTTTGTTGGTATTGGCACTGTCTGAGAGAGAGAGGGGAGAGAGAGAGAGAGAGAGAGAGAGAGAGAGAGAGAGAGAGAGAGAGAGAGAGAGAAGGACCGATCTTCATTTGTGCAGGGAAGAGTCTAATCACTCGAAGTTTAAAAACCTTTTTCTTGGACGTTTTGAACCATACTATCATCATTATCATCATCATCATCATCATCATCATCATCATCATCATCATCATTGACGTTGTCGTCATCGTCGTCATCATCATCATCATCATCATCATCATCATCATCATCATCATCATCATCGTTGTTGTCATTGTCGACCTTGTCATCATCATCATCATCATCATCATCATCATCATCATCATCACCATCATTATCATCATCATCGTCACCATCATCATCATCATCACCATCATCATCATCATCGTCACCATCATCATCATCATCATCATCATCATCATCACCATCATCATCGTCGTCGTCGTCGTCGTCGTCATTATCATCATCATCGTCAATCCTCATGATTTAGATATATGCCCACTTACTCCAACATAACCCAGGGTTTGTGGTGGTGTTCTACAGACGACACGTGCAGCTGGGAGTGTCGGAATGGCGGACGGTGTGAGGCTGGTCGGTGTCGCTGTGCCCCTGGCTTCACTGGGCTGGTTTGTCAGTTAGGTAACCATACCTAGAGTTGCTGGTGGTTTTCTCCCTCGTTCTAATGTCCCAATTTCTCTCTCTCTCTCTCTCTCTCTCTCTCTCTCTCTCTCTCTCTCTCTCTCTCTCTCTCTCTCTCTCTCTCTCTCTGTATGTGTGTGTATATATACTGTTCAAAAAAAGTTAAGGACCAACATTGAGAATGCACAAAAACTTTTAAAAATTCACAAAAATTCAATTGTACCGCCTTTGTGATCCAAACAAATTGAACCACACGCACAACTTGATAGTGAATGCGGCAACTGCAATTTTGTGGCACACATTTCTCACGCGCCTTGAAAAACACGTGTCGCGACTTGTCATTTTTGGAACAAATTGGGGTGAATTTCTCATGTGTTTGGGATCCGAGGAGCATGTGCTGAATCAAAATCATGTGAAGCACGAGCTAAATCAGGCTGTAGGTCATAAAGTATGCTCAACCAAATGTCTTTAAAAGCCACTGTACTGGCGAAAAATGCAATGCAACAGCAAGCCTCCACGTCGAAGACTGAACGAGCTGGATCGAGGAAGAGCAATAGGATGGCTCCAAGAAGGAGTTGCAGTCCGGGAAGTGGCACGGAGACTTGGGGTATCACATTCTGTTGTTATCAGACTCAGACAACGCTTTCAAGACACAGGAAGAGTGCAAGAGCGACCACGCTCTGGTCGACCCAGAATAACAACACCACGAGAGGACCGATACATTGAAAGGCAGGCCACACAAGAAAGAACAGCAAGTGCAAACAACATCAGACGTCGCCTTAGAGATGCCACCAACACTGTTGTCAGTGATCAGACCATACGAAACCGCCTACACGCTGCTAACCTCCGTGCTCGACGACCAGCCATAAGACCTCGTTTGACTGATGCCCACAGAGCAGCACGCCGAGTATGGTGCACGCAGCACGTGAGATGGACACATGAACAGTGGGCTAACGTGATGTTTACAGACGAGTCGCGGTTCTGCCTGGATCCCACCAATAGACGGAACAGGGTCTGGAGACGCCGTGGGGAGCGTTTTGCAGAAGAAGCTGTCCTGGAAAGGAACCGCTATGGTGGGGGATCCGTTATGATTTGGGGCGGCATAAGCACACGCTACAGAACGGTTCTCTACAATGTGGCAGGGAACTTGAATGGTGTTCGCTACCAAATAGAGATTTTGCAACCCCTGGTGCTGCCAGCCCTTCAACAGCTTGGACTTCAGGCAGTCTTTCAAGACGACAATGCACGGCCCCATCACACCAGAGCAGTAAACACGTTTCTCCAAGCTGCTGGTGTCAACAGAATGCAGTGGCCCGCAAATAGCCCAGACCTGAACCCCATCGAACATCTTTGAGATGAGCTGGGCCAGAGACTGCAGCAGCGTCGTCCTCCTCCTGCTAACCTGGGTCAGCTGTTTGAGTCACTCCAGCAGGAGTGGGCTGCTGTCCCCCAGGCCTTTCTGCGCACACTGGTGAACTCCATGCGACAACGCTGCCTTGAATGCCTTGCCAATAACGGGGGACACACACGTTATTGACCATGCCATTGAACAAACACTCCTCCTGTGACTCTCAAATTTGGGGGTGGGGGTGTTTGTACTGCGCTCGATTCCAGTTTGTTGATTCCTCGGACTTGTCATTGTCTTTGCACACCTTTCACATATTCAATAAATTCATGTTACACTTGGAGATTGATCACTTCCCAATTTTCTTTTTTATAAGTCAGTGAAATGTTGGTCCTTAACTTTTTTTGAACAGTTATATGTGTGTGTTTGTACGCGCGCGCGCGCGCGCGCGCGCGTGTTTGTGTGTGTGTGTGTGTGTGTGTGTGTGTGTGTGTGTGTGTGTGTGTGTGTGTGTGTGTGTGTGTGATCTCTGCAACAGGAAGCTGTGGTTATCACCCGTTTCTGTTGGTTTGTTTGTTACGCACAAAAAAGTAGGAAAAAGCAAAAGTACCCGACTGATTTTAACGAAACGATTTTAAAGATGGAGTGGAGGCATAATTATTAGTATTATGAATAGATATATAGCGCCTATTCTCGGCTAGAGTCCAAGCTCTAAGCGCTTTACAATCCACACTCGTTTACACAACGGGCTGCCTACCTGGGTAGTGCCGACCAAAGAACTGCCAGCTGGCGCTTCATTCAGTTGTTTCCCGTGTCATCTAGTCCATATCATTCAATATCGTTCACTCAGTTTCCTTACTACCTTCGTTCTTTCCATTTCTCACGCAGGGTGCATGCTATGTGTAGCGTGTCATCCATACCAACGGCCAAACTGGCCTTCTCTTCCGAAAGTTGGTGATGGTATTTTACGTGTGTGCAAGATGTTATGCGTGCATTCACACACGGAACCTCATTTGAAGGACCGTATGGGAAATAAAGTCAGAACCAATGTTAACTCTGAGAGGAAAATCCTCGCTGTACCAAAACGGCCCGGCGGAGATTCGAACCCGCAACCCCAGGATCACCAATATTACGAGTCCGGCGCTCTACCACTGAGCTATTCCGGCCCCCATGACGATGTGGAAGGTAGGGATGGGACCCAACGACGAATCAGTGAAATTTTCAGAGCGGATCTGGATCAAAGTGTGGATCCAGGGTCCGTTTGATCGTGGCAGAGGTGTTAGCTCTCCTGTGTTTCCTTCTGGTCTTGATGTTTTGATCGTGGCAGAGGTGTAGCTCTCCTGTGTTTCCTTCTGGTGTTGATGTTTTGATCGTGGCAGAGGTGTCAGCTCTCCTGTGTTTCCTTCTGGTGTTGATGTTTTGATCGTGGCAGAGGTGTCAGCTCTCCTGTGTTTCCTTCTGGTGTTGATGTTTTGATCGTGGCAGAGGTGTGAGCTCTCCTGTGTTTCCTTCTGGTCTTGATGTTTTGATCGTGGCAGAGGTGTTAGCTCTCCTGTGTTTCCTTCTGGTCTTGATGTTTTGATCGTGGCAGAGGTGTTAGCTCTCCTGTGTTTCCTTCTGGGGTTGATGTTTTGACCGTGGCAGAAGTGTCAGCTTCCTGTGTTTCCTTCTGGTGTTGATGTTTTGATCGTGGCAGAGGTGTTAGCTCTCCTGTGTTTCCTTCTGGTGTTGATGTTTTGATCGTGGCAGAGGTGTGAGCTCTCCTGTGTTTCCTTCTGGTTTGAATATTTTGGTCATGTCTGGCCACCAGACAAAAATCGGCATACAGATCATCCTTGACGTTTAAAGTACACTCAACATGTCACGTAACACGTTCGTTTTATACGTTTTTGTAACACCTCTTTCACACCGTGAAACACAAAGAGCAACTCACGATCCTGTTACTACTTCATTCAGGCGTGGAGCTGACGGTTATGACTTCGAAACAATCGTGGGATCGGACTTTGACAACCTGAAACCCCTCTCAGTTTAGCAAGTAATAAAATGCTGGTTTGATTCAGTTCAGGGTAGCTGAAGACGGTGGAAGTGGGATGTCGTGCTCCACGCTCCACAATTTCTTCTACATATTGTAAATGTCTTTACACTTTACTGCCCCTACGACCATTACACTTTGGGACTAGAATCAATAACATCAACAGACCTTTACTAAACAAAAAGTTATTCGGTCTGTTTGTTTGATTAAAAACAAAATCATACAGCTTTGGAATGAGGTTAGCATAGCAGAATGTACCAGTTCGTAAACTAAATTAAAGCTTAACGTCCACATCCACATAAGGTCATGACGCTGACAGGGATAAGCATAAAAGAGGAATGGGTGAAGGGGGACGATCTTACACTACACTATACCACTAGGACCAGGAGTATGGGGCAAGGGAGGTAATCTTTCACTACACTATACCACTTGGACCAGGAGTATGGGGCAAGGGAGCTAATCTTATACTACACTACACCACTACGGCCAGGAGTGTAGGGCAAGGGAGGTAATCTTACACTACTCTATATCTCAAAGGCCCTCAATGGGCAAGTTCTTCCAACACTAGAATCTGGAAGACCAGGACGCCTGTCATTCATAAGAGATGTCTGGAACGAGGACGGAAGAGAGAGGAGAGAGAGGGGGAGAGAGAAACAAATACACCACACACCGGAAAAATTGATGACAGGGGTGGAGTGAGTTGTATGTGTGTGTGTGTGTGTGTGTGTGTGTGTGTGTGTGTGTGTGTGTGGTGTTGTATCAGCAGTTGCATTTTGTTTTTACAGAATATGGATACAGAGGGAATAAGAGCGAGCACTGAAAACCCTGTGACTACCCCTAAATCCTCACCCACTTCCACCCCACCCTCACTCCCCACCTCTCTCTCTCTCTCTCTCTCTCTCTCTCTCTCTCTCTCTCTCTCTCTCTCTCTCTCTAACCCACCCCCTCTGAACTCTGTTCCACAGATATCAACGAGTGCCGCGGAAAGCACGGCTGCTCTCACAAGTGCACCAATTCCTACGGCAGCTTCCGGTGCACGTGTCCTCGGAGGTTCACGCTCAAGGCGGATGGGAAGACTTGCACCAAATATGGCCGCCCGCGAAAGGGCTGACAGAGTGTCTGTCTGGGCAGCGAGCTGCAATGACGTGGGAGGAGGGGGGAAGTGGCTAGTGTTTCCTCAGTTCTGTCTGAAAGTGGGAGGGAGGGATTTTTTTTTTTTTTTTTTTTTTTTTTTGTGGGGGGGGGGGGGGGGGGGGGGGTCAGTTCTATCAAAAGTAGGAGGAGGTGATTTTAATGTTTTGTTTTTGTTTTTGTTTTGTTCTGTTTTTTTTTCCAGTTCTGTCAAGAAGTAGAAGGTGATTTCAGTGTTCTGTTTTTGTTTTTGTTTTTCCACTTCTGTCAAGACGTGTGAGGAAATGACTTATGTGTTTTCTCAGTTCTGTCCAAAAGTGAGCGGGAGTGACTTCAACGATTTTCAATTCCGTCTAGAAAGTGGGAGGGGGTGATTTTGATGGTTTCTCATTTCCTTCCAAAAGTGGTAGAGAGAGGTTCTAATGTTGCTTTTTCCCTTTTTCAATCTGTTCAAAAAAGGAAAGAAGTGACTATGACGGTTTTACAGTTCTGTCGAAAAGTGGTAGGGAGTGATTTTGATGGTTCTCAATTGTTGTCAAAAAGTCAGAGGAAAGGATTCTGACCTTTTTTTTTTTTTTTAACTCCCTTCAAGATGGGAGGAGGTGATTTTGATGTTTTCTCATTTCTGCCCAAAACGTAGGAGGGATTGATTTTGATATTTTCCACGTCTGTCCAAAAATGAGAGCGATACACTTTGATGGTTTCTCAGTTCTGTCCGAAAAGGTAGGAGGCAGTGACTTTGCTGTTTATACAACTCTGTTCAAAAGTCACTTTGGACCGAGGTCATGATGGCATCTACAACGAGTGTCCAGTTGATGCTGTAAATTCAGTCAAGTACTCACTCAGTTGTTCGGCACCAACACAGCCAGAGCATACACGCACACCCTACATCCACGCATGTGCGTCATGCACAGAATAATCGCACACACCACTCACGTGCGCGCGCGCACACATGCGCGATTAGGCGCGCTCATATACGTCTGTTTACGGGCTCACATCATGATGATTTGATGCTCATTTTATTTACATACAGTTGCAAAAACAACAACTCACGTCTGTATTTTGAACTGATGGTTTCAATTTTTATCACGTCCCCGTTACGAGAACATAACCCAGCCAAATATATGGCATCCAGTTGCGTGTGTGTGTGTGTGTGTGCGTGTGTGTGTGTGTGTGTGTGTGTGTGTGTGTGTGTGTGTGCGTGCGTGCGTGCGTGCGTGCGTGCGTGCGTGCGCATGCGTGCGTGCGGGTTTGTTTATGTGTGTGTGTGTGCGTGCGTGTGGGGGAGGGGGGGAGTAGGTGTGGGGGTAGAATGTTGGTGGGGGGGGGGGGTGTAAGTATGTGTGTATCAACTAGTTTTGAATTCATTATTTTGGGAGGCGTACTCTGTATCTCATCTGATTGAGGACGACACCCTTAAAATCAGGCTCGTTCACAAATGTAACTCCCTTTCAATAAAAGTAATTATTGTTCATCACAATGAAGGATTCCGCCAACTGTTTTCTCTAAACAAAGGCACAATATATCGCGAACTATGCGTTGATCATTACATCAGGTCAGACTCCACAGATACTGGTTAGTCTCAACACGATGTGATATTCCCTATTATGTTTGATCGGAAACATAGTGTGTTACAACTCCCTTGTAAGATTATACATCACAGAACGAGAGTCATGAAACCGTTTGGTGACAAAATAAAGTGTGGATGAGTTCCATGTGTTTTCCGTGTGACGTAGTTTTGTGGAGCAGTTGGACGTTTTTTCCACCCTACACTTGCTTTATGACTGCATTGACTTTAATTCTTCACTGTCGAATTATCGACAGAAATGTTCACTCTGCATTTTCCAAAATGTTTCTGACTTGTTAGAATTTGTTCAAGTTCTTCTGTTATGCCCAGTGAGTTCATTTTTATGATTTTTTATTCCCCACAGCGTCTGTTGTGTGCATGCATATGTCTGAACACTGAGAACACTTGATACCATTGAAGTTTTGTGCACTTGTTTAATTTCAACCGAGTTTGTTACAATGTTTGTGTCTGCTTCTGTTTCATCCCTGTGACCATTCTCCTCTTGTGTTTGGCGGGCTGGGAGAAGGTCTTGCGGTGAGTGCATCGTTCTTAAGATTGTCTACTTGGGTTCTCGCTGGTTGGGGGAGGCTGGAGGGGGGGGGGATGGAGAGGGGGGGGGCTTGTGGATCCGTTGAAAAGACTATTCTTCTAACACCAAACCAGGAGGTGTGTATGTGCAGTGTGTGTGTGTGTGTGTGTGTGTGTGTGTGTGTGTGTGTGTGTGTGTGTGGTGTAAATATACCAAAGACCTGCACTATACCTAGCACAGAATTGTATCCCTTTGGTGATTCAGGGTTGAAGCAGTTGGTTAGGCTTTCTCTGTGTGTGTGTGTGTGTGTGTGTGTGTGTGTGTGTGTGTGTGTGTGTGTGTGTGTGTGTGTGTGTGTGTGTGAGCGGGGAAGGAGGCGGAGGTGTGGGGTAGGGGCAAACGTTCTACGATAAAACTGAGTCCTACAGATAACTGTGTGTTTAATAAAAAAAAAAAAGATTAAGTTGACATATTTGCTTTTGTGTTCTCTTGGCTGGCTGGATCTCTGTGGCTTTGTCTCGACTTGACCTCTGTCTCCTGGTCTTTGATTCCCGGAGGTTCAGGCGGCGTAGTCTTTGTTCCCTCAACAGTCGACCAAAGTTACCGGTGTAGACGCCCAGCCCGGCTTTCAGAAATAGTTCTGTTCACTTTTTTTCTTTTCCCACAATAGTTCTGTTCCACTTTTTCCTTTTCACACAATAGTCCTGTTCCACTTTTTTTCTTTTTTCACAAATAGTTTTGTTCCGGTTTCTTCTTTTTACAAACAATACTGCTCCGCTTTTTTCTTTTCACACAATAATTCTCTACACTTTTTTCTTTTCAAAAATAGTTTCTGACCACTTTTTTGTTTTCTTTTCACAAATAGACTTCTCCCTTTTTTCACAAATAGTTCTGTTCCACTTTTTTTTCTTTTCACAAATAGATCTTCCACTTTTTTTCTTTTCACAAATAGATGATTTGTCCACGTTTTTCTTTTTACAAATATATCTGTCCGCGTGTTTTCTGTTCACAAATAGTTCTGTTCCACTTTTTTTTTCTGTTCACAAACAGTTCTGTTCCACTTTTTTTCTGTTCACAAATAGTTCTGTTCCACTTTTTTTCTGTTCACAAATAGTTCACAAGATTCATAACATACGGATGACTTTCTGATACTTCGTCAGGAAGTCATAACTGCAAGGAAGCAGGTAAAGCTTGGAAAGGCTGCATGCATCAATGACAAAATCCCTGACGTACTCTCTAAACGTGGTGAAGAGTCAGTAATTCATGTCCTAACTGCCATCTCGATGCAAAGGACAGACGACACAGGGCCTCGTCCTCCTCAGTCCCAAACTCAGACCATCGATGTGACACCTGTAGGCGCCTGTGTGGTTCCAGCTTCGGGCAGCGGAGTCACATGCGCTGTCATCGTCATCGCTGATTACACTGACCATCGTCTTCGGCGGCTCCCGACGGACTACTACTGCTGCTGCGGCTGCTGCTACTACTACTGCTGCTGCTGCTGCTGCTACTACTACTACTACTACTACTACTACCATCACCACCACCACCACTACCACTACTACCTGCCACCTGCAACAAAATCTGACTCACTGGTGAGTGGCTCATGCCCTGATTCAGACTCTCACGGTCACTCTTCCCAAGAAAGGAAATTTCTAACACTGCAGTTTCAGTATCATCAGGGGCCGTTTCGGTACACGATTCTTTTCCCGCGGAGTTAACATTGGTTCTGACTCCATTTCCCATACAGTCCTTCAAATGAGACTATAAACCGAGGTTCCGTGTGTGAACGCACGCATAACATCTTGCACACACGTAAAATCCCATCACCAACTTTCGGAAGAGAAGGTCACTTTGGCCGTTGGTGTGGATGACACGTTACACATAGCATGCACCTTCCCCGAAGTTGGAGTATGGCTGCCTCAATGGCGGGATGAAAAACGGTCATACACACAAAACTT
>CM065748.1:5867651-5872651 GCA_033310375.1 Conus canariensis | reverse complement strand
CATACCAACGGCCAAAATGGCCTTCTCTTCCGAAAGTTGGAGATAGGATTTTACGTGCATGCAAGATGTTATGCCATGCGTTCACACACGGCTTATGGCCTCATTCGAAGGACTGTATGGGAAATGGAGTCAGAACCAATGTTAACTCCGAGGGAAAAATCACCTTGTAGCGAAACGGCCCGGCGGAGATTCGAACTTGCACCCCCAGGATCACCAAGATTACGAGTCCGGCGCTCTACCACTGAGCTTTCCCGAAGTGATTGCTCGTTCTTCGTTTTCATTGTCCTGAATGTTGTTTGTCTTGCCTGAAGAAGACCAAAGAGGGCGAAACGCGTCGTGTTTTGTCTTGTAATTTGTTTGGTCCCTTTTGTCAGGCGGATTTGATAATCATTTCTTTTTTTCTTTTTTTTTTCTTTTCTTTTTTGGAATTGTTTCAATTTCTGCCTGCGGTCGTCTCACTTTGAAACTTTACCCTTCTTCACCTTGGTAGAGAGTTTTCACTGTCTGCAATGCCTTTTGTGGTGATTGTTATTATTTGTTTGTTTGTTATTTATGTTTTCACTCTCTGCGATGCCTTTGTGGTGATTATTATTTATTGTTTATTTATTTATTAACGTATGTTTTTACTCTCTGCAATGCTTTTGTGGTCGCTGTTATTGTTTCTTTATTTATGTATTTATGTTTTCACTCCTTGCAATGCTTTTGTGGTGATTGTTACTATTTATCTATTTATTCATTTATTTATGTTTTCACTTTCTGCAATGCCTTTGTGGTGAATGTTATCATTTAATTGTTTATTCATTTATTTATGTTTTCACTCACTGCAATGCCTTTGTGGTGATTGTTATCATTTAATTGTTTATTCATTTATTTATGTTTTCACTCACTGCAATGCCTTTGTGGTGATTGTTATCATTTAATTGTTTATTCATTTATTTATGTTTTCACTCTCTGCAATGCCTTTGTGGTGATTGTTATCATTTGATTATTCATTTATTTATGTCTTCACTCTCTGCTGTACTTTTGTGGTGATTTTTGTTATTTGTTTATCCACTCATTCATTTATTTATCTATCTACCGTATTCATTCATTCATTCATGTATCCACTCTCTGGAATGCCTTTGTGGTGGATATTTATTATTTATTTACTTACTTCTTCGTCTTATTCAATTGTTTATTTGGGGTTCCTTCATTTCAGGAAAGCCTACCCCCGTGACACAGTCATACTGCATGACATTGGTCGCGGACCCTACGCGCCCAGCGCTGTGCCCGCTACTGTCAAACTGGAAACCTACCTCCGTATGGCCAAAATACCTTACCAGGTGTGTGGGAAGGCGCATATGCGTCTGTGAGATTCTCACTGTCTGTCTGTCTGTCTGTCTGTCTGTCTGTCTGTCTCTCTCTCTCTCTCTCTCTCTCTCTCTCTCTCTCTCTCTCTCTCTCTCTCTCTCTCTCTCACTCTGCTATATCCGTGAATACTTGTTAGAAGATATATCAGTGCTCAGCATATGTATGCGTGTGCTTGAGTTTGTGCGCTCCTATGCTTTGGCTCTGGTGTGTGTGTGTGTGTGTGTATGTGTGTGTGTGTGTGTGTGTGTGTGTGTGTGTGTGCGAGAGAGAGAGAGAGAGAGAGAGAGAGAGAGGAGAGAGAGAGAGAGAGAGAACGTACCTCGCATGTGTTTTTTCTTGTTGTTTTTGTTTTGTTTTTGTTTTTTTAACTTGTACGGACATTGCACAAGTTTTAGCCTAAGTTTGTTCGTTTGCGTGCGTCTGACTATTCCGAGGCGACTGATGAGCCGTGTTGAGATTTAACCCCTGTACTAGAACGATAATCATTGATAGAAAGGGACTCCTGTGTTGAGATTTAGCCCCTGTACTAGAACGATAATCATTGATAGGAACTCCTGTGTTGAGATTTAGCCCCTGTACTAGAACGATAATCATTGATAGAAAGGAACTCCTATATTGAGATTTAGCCCCTGTACGAGAACGATAATCATTGATAGAAAGGAACTCCTGTGTTGAGATTTAGCCCCTGCACTAGAACGATAATCATTGATAGAAAGGAAGTCCTGTGTTGAGATTTAGCCCCTGCACTAGAACGATAATCATTGATAGAAAGGAACTCCTATTGAGATTTAGCCCCTGTACGAGAACGATAATCATTGATAGAAAGGAAGTCCTGTGTTGAGATTTAGCCCCTGCACTAGAACGATAATCATTGATAGAAAGGAACTCCTATTGAGATTTAGCCCCTGTACGAGAACGATAATCATTGATAGAAAGGAAGTCCTGTGTTGATATTTAGCCCCTGCACTAGAACGATAATCATTGATAGAAAGGAAGTCCTGTGTTGAGATTTAGCCCCTATACTAGAACAATAATCATTGATAGAAAGGAACTCCTGTATTGAGATTTAGCCCCTATACTAGAACGATAATCATTGATAGAAAGGAACTCGGCGAATAATTCAGAGAGCTTTTTCACATCAGTAGATTGTCAGGCAGCATGCCTATTTTCTCCCTGTATAGACAGCCCTGATATGGTCCTTTACGGTCGGCTGGGCTATAAGCAACATTACCTGACCTCTCCCTGTATGAGGAGATAATCAACAAAGGAAGAAGAAAAAAAACAACGCTAGTTTCACAAAGTATTTTTCCGTTTGTTGATTATCTGCTCTTCAGGCGAACAACAACAGCAACAACAACAACAACAACAAAAATGTGGATGTTGCCGATTATCTTCTCATGTTAATAGAACCATACCAAGTTGGTTAAAGCCTTATTTTAACTCCGTGTCTGCTTCGCCGTGTCTACTTCGTAAAATTTAAGGCTATTGTTCTTTTTCATTTCATGCCCCGCAGCTTTGGAACTCTCTCCCATAGACACGCTTGCTCTCTTGCTACCTTCAACTCCAATTTCAAAACATTTCCATTCCATAAATAGGTGTTTGTATGAAGTTTTTTGATGTGAAATGTTTGTACATATATTGTTCTTTGTCAGCGCCTAGAACCTTTAGCAAGGCGCTTTATAAATGCTATGTTATTAGTATTATCATTATTATTATTATTATTACTATTGTTATTGTTATCAAAAAATAAAAGGACTGGGAAAGAAAGGTCAATAAATATTTCAAAAGGCTTCTCTCCATTTAATATGTGTCATCTTATCATATTATAATGTATACTTATACATGTACATCGGTTTATAGTCTCATTCGAAGGACTGTATGGGAAATGGAGTCAGAACCATATATATGTTAACTCGGAGGGAAAAATCCCCCTATACCAAAACGGCCTGACAGAGATTCGAACTTGCACCCCCAGGGTCACCAAGATTACGAGTCCGGCGCTCTACCGACAGAGCTGTTCCGGCCTCCATCTCTAACGCCGCCGAATGTGGTGGATATAACCGACAGTTACGAAACAAACAAATTTTTTTTCAAATTCCCCAGCGTGAATCTTGAAAAGTATATAATAACTCTGCCAAACAACGTGGACCAACGAATCACAAGACAAAGCACGATGCGTTTCGGCTTCTTTTGTCTTCTTCAGCCAAATCTACAAACGAATCACAAGACAAAACGCGACGCGTTTCGACCTCTTAGATCTTCTTCAGGCAAGATACAAAACAATTAGGACAACGAAAATGAACGAGCGTTCACTTATCTTCAATCACTTCAGCGCAAGCTACCTCATGTTTTTTGTCTTGTGATTCGTTTGTCCACGGTTTGTTTGTTTGTTTGTTTTTTGGTTGTTTTTTTTTTTTGTTTGTTTGTTTTGTTTTTGGGGTTTTTTTTGCGGTTCGCTAACATTTATTTAAGATTTGTTTAGATTTCTGCCTGCAGTCGTCTCACTTTGCAGCTAGATATTCTTCAGCCAAGATAAATGAATAACACTCTGGACAACAAAATGAAGAAAGAGCAGTTCCTTTATCTTGTCAAATTCGTGCGCAAGATGGGTGTTTTGTCTTGTGATTCGTTTGTCCATGTTGTGTTTTTTGCGGAGTTATTACATAATACTCAGTTTCAAAACGAGGTGACTGAGGGCAGAAAGTGAAACAAATTTTAAAAAGACATGGTATTAGTTTCGCCAGACGATACGGACATTTTGCCTGGCGGAACTAACACCTTGTCTGCTGAAAATTGATTACATATCCTTTTTAAAATGAAATTGGAAATGAATTAAATTCGATTAAATTGAGGTTATTTGTATTTGTTTCTGTCCGTCTGTGTGTTTGTCTTTTGATCTCCCTTGCATCCTTGGGTGGATCCTCAAGCGTAGGCTCAAAGATTGTCCCCTACATTTTATACTATTTGCATATTCTTTAGTTTTTCAACAACATTTTTCCTCCCCACACTTTCGTTTGGCTTCATTTACTACCCTTCACTGGCTGCTTTGAGGGTGCTATTGGATTCGTTTTTGCACCCTTGGTGATGAGAACACCACGGTATTATGGACTGTGGTGTGTCTCTATTTGATGCCAGGAGCGCAGACACAACCAGCTATGTCTCCCTGATGAGTTCAGATCCAGCGGACGAAAGGCCTCGAAGCAGGCAATACAAATGTATCTGCCGTCAAAAGGGATTACGATGGTTCCCTTATGCAGCTAGTGAAGAGTTTTCATATCTGTAATATATTTTCTTAATTTCATGTTCCCAGTTTCTCCATCTTCACCCCACCCCCCCCCCCCCCCCCCCTTTCAGTCCAGATCTTTGCCAAGTCATTACTATGAAGACTGTTGAGTTGTTGGCCTGCGCTTGTTTTTCCCCCACTATTAGATTGTTCGTCTATGTGTTTGTCCGACTTTATTCAAGTTTAAAAGGCTGTGCCAGTCTTAAATAAAAGTTACTCTGTGTTAGGTTTTCTTATGGGAGCAAAAGTTACCCCACATGTTTACTGTTCATCCTTTTTAAGATTTGTTTGGATTTCCGCCTGCAGTCGCCTCACTTTGCGACTAACCTCCTCTGGTGAGGAGCCAGAATAGTTCAGTGGTAGAGCG
>CM065748.1:5790151-5855151 GCA_033310375.1 Conus canariensis | reverse complement strand
TATTTTAATGTTGTCATTCATTTCCACTCCCACACAATGACACACCCTTCCGAAAGGTGAAATGGAATTTCAAGATCTACTCTCTAGACTGGCATTACTTTGTCACCTTGACAAAATAGGTCAGGAGTTTAAAAAACACTTTTTTTAAGTAAAAAAAACTTAAATCGTTTCCAAACAAGCCACATTTAACAACCAAAGTAGGCATTTTTACCTGTAATCAAGAATAAAGGAAGTGATTTGTTAACTCTTGACACGCTCAACGTCTTTGAAATACAATGTCAGTTGCATTGATCGAATGATTTCGCTGCTTGATGTGAGTCAGATCATTCCATCCTATGTTACTCTCCCATCCGACCTTGCAGTGAATTTAAGTACACTTAGTAATACCTGAAAACTTTGAAAACTGAGTCGACGAGATTTGGCGAAGACAAAGATGTTCTCTGCTGTAGTCATCCCTGCAGAGTTTCGGTTGGAAGCATATTCTACATTCTGTGCTTCATATATCATTCTTAGTGTCTTCTTCCCCCCCCCCCCCCCCTTTTTTTTTTTTCATTTCTTTGTTTTTTTTTGTTTGTTTGTTTTTTTTAATTCCGTTTTATTTCCGTCCAGCGGCCATTTTACCGGTTTGCTCCAACATGACCAGATAAGTGGTTTCTCGTTCTCTGTTTTTGTTTCTTGTTTTTTGCCTGAAGAAGACCCCAGAGGTCGAAATGCATTGTGTCTTGTCCTGTACCTTGTTTGTCTATGTCCTTGGCGGTAACTAACTCCTTCTCTTCTTAATTTTTTTTTTTTTTCAATACGTTCACGCATGGAACACCCGTTTACAGTCTCATCCGAAGGATTCTTTTCCCTTTGGAACTGAACTGTGTTGTAAATATTGAACGAAACGGAAGGAGGGGAAGGGGCATGCAGTGAGAAGGGTTATGGACAGGGCGAGGTCATGTTAAGAAGCCAGTAGAGAACTCTTTGTTTTGGTGGATATGGTAACTGTGGACACTAGCCTTATTCAGTTGACGCTGGTCAGACACTTCCGGTGGGCGTGTTTAAAACGCCGGAAATTGCATGTGAGAGCTCTGTGTGCAGTGTGCACTTTTTAAAAGTAATTTTCGATCACCAGACTAAATTTTGAAATGTTCTGTGTCACATTTCTTTAAAGTTTGGGGTAGGGAGATCAGGATCTGGATAGTAGTCCCCCCCGAAAGGGCCACTGTCACAGACAGCACAGTGCCGTCACTGTGTCAGTGTGTGTGTGTCGCCCATTGACGTTCGACATGAATGTTGCAGTACTGCACTCATCCTTTCCGTGTGTGTCGCTCAGCAAGATTCTGATATGTGGTTTAACAATATATGCCAGATTCTAGAGAGCTTTCCACCTTCTTGTATGTTTTTGTTAGTTTGTAGTGAGGGGGGGGGGGGGGGGGGGGGGGGGGGCATGTGTGCAAGTGGAGAGCTCTCAGATCGATGGACGAGATGACCTTTGATCTGAATCTGAATTGGTACTTGACAAAACTCTAGAGAGCATCACGTCAAGGGGATGATCGCAACCGAAGCGAAGAGAAGTGGCAAAAAGCATGTGCAGATTTGTTTCGTTTTGTTTCTGTTTTGTCTGTTTAGCTGTTTTGTAGAGCCACTTTGATATTGTGATTGTAACGCAAGCAGTGCCCAAAGTTAATGCCACCAAGATCTAGATTAATCATCACTAAAGGGATTTGCCAGTTTACTCAGCAGTATGCAAAGAATAGAGATTAAGTACATTACATAACTAGATATCTTTTGCGTGCCATGCATGTCGCAAAGTCTGTAGTGTTTTTGTGAGAACAAGAAACAGGCACAAGTATGGTTTGCAACGTTGTTCAGGTCAATTATTGACGTAATCATCTTGATTTCTCCATTTAAGATTGTAGACATTTGTTTGTAAAAAAATAAAAAATAAAAAATAAAAAAAACCCAAAAAAACAAACAAAAAAGTGGCTGTAGTAACATTTAACCCACCCTGTAACTTGGCATGGGAGTAAAGAGATTGAGATTAATGTTGTAATCTGCTGATGGAGAGAAGGCTTAAAGCAATTAAATGTGCTTCTTTCTGTCAGTTCATCCCTTGTATTGTAACTTTGTATGGGAAGGAACAGAATGAGATGAAAATTATAGTCAACTGATGGAGAAAAGCTTTAAAAGAAAAATTATGGTCAATCTTCTTTCTGTCAGTTGATCACTGGCATTTACAGAGCTAAATGTTGATGGCTGAAACAGTTTTTAAGACCAATTCTTTTGTGTGTGTGTGTGTGTGTGTGTGTGTGTGTGTGTGTGTGTGTGTGTGTGTGTGTTTCATTTAACGTCTATCCACTATTCGTGATATTAGACACAAAAAAAAGAAGGTGAATGTGTACGGAAGTAATAGCAAGCGTGCACATAATGTGTGCATGTGTATATGTATGGGTGCATGTGCACGCGAATGTGTGTGTGTGTGTGTATAAGTGTGTGTGTGTGTGTGTGTGTGCATGTGTGTGTGTGTGTGTGTGTGCGTGTGTGTGTGTGTGTGAGTATATGTGCCTGTGTGTGTGAGTGAGATAGTTGTAGATGTGTAAGTGTGCGAATATCTTTACATAAGTCATAAGTGAAGATTAACATAAAACAAAATACTTAAAACCAACAACTAACTAATCAAATTCAAAACGCATGAAAGTAGTTAAAAACAAATCCTTTGCTTCCCCCCCCCTCCCCCCCCCCCCCCCCCATCCCCACCATATATTATCCACCCCAACCCCCTTCCTTTCTCCTCCCCCGCAAATAAAGTTAATAAAAATGTTATAAGTATTTTCCAATAGGGGTGCGTTCTAAGCGTACAAAGAATTCATATGTTAAAGCTGGTGACTCAAAAATAGCCTGCACCAGTATTTTGCTTCAATACTGGAATGTTTTTTTTTCATATCAGTGCATGAAACAGTATGATCTGGAGTAATTTTGTTTCCACATACGCAAACTACGTTTTTTACAGACTTTGCTTTGTATGCATTAAGTTTCGTGTGTGTAATTACATCACGTTACATCATACAGTAACGTTTACTCGGTTGACTTTAGAGTTATCATTGTTACACTTTTCTTCTGACATGGAGAAAACATTTTTCATTGACAGAAAACAAACAAGAGTAAGACTGCAGCTGTTCCAATGTGGTGTTACCATATGCACAAACATTAGGAAAGCACTTATAGTTACACATCATTGAACTTTTGTCAAACTAAGAAATGATAAACTGCAGTTTACCATTTGTTGATTGTTAATCACATTCACAGTGAGAGGTGTGATTGTGCTCAGTGACCAGTTCACAGTCACTGTCAGACAGTAGCCATGTATCTGTGTTCATGTTATTTTGTTCTGTATTCCATTACATTATAGATTGTTTTTCCACCTAAATATATTTTATGAAGCCATGTTTTAGAGACTGTCATCTACACTTAAACTGTCATAAGATTAATCATTTTTGTATATGAAATGGATTCTCTATAGTTTTAAAATCATGCTTACCATGTAAGTGTCAAGGCAAACAGTCACATAGATCTCTTCATGTTACATTCTGTGTGCATAATTATTTGTCTTTGTGTCGTGTGTGTTGATGTATTTACTGCCAGGAAATATATGATTATTATGTGTGGATTAGTGTAACCATGTGTATATAGTGTGGAGGCAGTATGACCAGTTGGGAACAGGGGTGGAGACAGGTGGGTTGGGGGAAGAGGGGGAGAAGTGGTGTCTCTGGTGTGTGTTGCCGAGTCATGTTCTTCCTCTGTGATGTAAGATGGGGTGGCTTAAGGGTGGAGGAGATGAAGGGTTGGGGTGGGGGCAGATCAGCAATGGTGGCACAACCAAGATGTGTTCACACAAGTGAGTCTGCAGAGTAGTGTGTTTGCCTGTGTGTTGATTGATCAGTGGTGTGTGAAACATCAACTTATCTTTGAGGAATTAGAGTAGAGCCCAAAGCCTATTTGTTTGTTTTTTCAACTTCACTGGGTCCAATCTTGAAAATTCAGGATACATCCATTCCGAATGTCTGCATATATGGACGGTCCAAGCCAGTTGAATGGAAGTGAGAGTAAACTTGGCAAAGAACCATCGTACTCATATATATATATATATGTGTGTGTGTGTGTGTGTGTGTGTGTGTGTGTGTGTGTGTGTGTGTGTGTGTGTGTGTGTGTGTGGACGGTCCAAGCCAGTTGAATGGAAGTGAGAGTAAACACTAGATAAATCAGGTTTTCATGGAATGCAGTCACATCTGAAGTCAGAAAGAATATCTTTCCCCCAAAAATGGTAATTTGTTTTGGTTACAACATCTATTCTTGACAATCAGCTGAAGGTCTGCCACCTTCGCAGTGACAGGATTCTCTTACCTTAGAATATATTTGACACGGTTGAATGGTTGAGATACTGATGACCACATGACTGGAGATCAAAGTAGCGCTTTGTAAACATAGCTAGATTCTTAAATCCAAGGAGCTTGTGAGGGAAGATGTAGGCTGAAGTGGCTGCATAAGGAAACTATTTGTTAGTGTGTGTGTGTGTGTGTGTTTGGAATACACTTGACATGGTTCCTTTATCATGGTTGATATACAGATGATCACATGACTGGAGATCAAACTAGCACTGTGTAAACATAGCTAGACTCTTAAACCAGGGAGCTTGTGAGGGAGATCAAACTAGCACTGTGTAAACATAGCTAGACTCTTAAACCAGGGAGCTTGTGAGGGAGATCAAACTAGCACTGTGTAAACATAGCTAGACTCTTAAACCAGGGAGCTTGTGAGGGAGATCAAACTAGCACTGTGTAAACATAGCTAGACTCTTAAACCAGGGAGCTTGTGAGGGAGATCAAACTAGCACTGTGTAAACATAGCTAGACTCTTAAACTAGGGAGCTTGTGAGGGAAGATGTAGGTTTAAGTGGCTGCATTAGGACACTATTATTTATTAGTGAAGGAATTTGTGTGTGTGTGTGTGTGTGTGTGTGTGTGCGTGTGTGTGTGTGTGTGTGTGTGTGTGTGTGTGTGTGTGTGTGTGTGTGTGTGTGTGAGAGAGAGAGGTTCGGTGGGGAAGATGTATCTGTGTGTGAAACTCACTGAAAGATCCACATAGAACTGTGTGTTTTCTGTGTCTTCAGACAGTGTGACCCCATGGCATTCCCTGATCAGCTGTTGACATCAAAGGTGGAGATTGAAGTGGATGTGGCTGAAAAACCAGAACCACCATGGAGCACACAGGACCAGGAGGCAGGTCAGTGTCTCTGTTGTCTTCCTCACAACGCTGTGAGAGAGTCCGTGGTAGAAGTACCATTACTGATGCCAGTGTATCAGAACGCACACTGTGACAGAGAGATTCCATAGAGTGATCAACTGATGCCAGTATGTCAGAGTATGAGATATTTCATAGTACGATTAACTGATGCCAGTGTATCAGAACACACACTGTATGAGAGATTCCAACTGATTAACTGAGATTCCAGAGATTAACTGACACCATTATATCAGAATACATGCTGTATGAGAAACTTCATTGTATAATTTACTGACACTATTATATCAGAATACATTCTGTCTGAGAAATTACATAGTGTGATTAACTGACACCAATATATCAGAGCACACACTATGACTGGGAGATTCCAAGTGTGAATAAGTAATGCCAGTACATCAGAACACATGCTGTGATAGAGAATCCGTACTATGATTAACTGACGCCAGTATATTAGAACATGCACTGTATGAGAGATTCCATAGTATGATTAACTGACGTTAGTATATTAGAACATACACTGTGCTAGAGAATCTGTAGTGTGAGTAACTGACACCATTGTATCAGAACACACACTATGTGAGAGAGTTCTTAATGCAATTAACTGACACCACTACATCAGAACACACACTATGTGAGAGAGTTCATAATGCAATTAACTTACACCACTACATCAGAACACACACTGCGTGATAGATTCCAAGGAATGATTAACACTATCAACACAGACCCAGATTCCAAAGAATGATTAACACTATCAACACAGACCCAGATTCCAAAGAATGATTAACACTATCAACACAGACCCAGATTCCAAAGAATGATTAATACTATCAACACAGACCCTCGTTCTGCTCTATGTGCCCAGTTAAAACTGCAATCACAGCACTGAAATACCCTCAGGACACCTGATTTTGACCATTTTTAATTAATTTTCTGTAAAAATCTTAATGCGACAGTGATTTTATTTTTGTATCGTGAAATAGAGCTATCTCTCATCTTCTTGATGGTAATGTTTTAAAAGTCAAAATGATTATTTTGTTGTTGTTTGATTGAGTTGAAAATGACATATTTCAAACAAGGAGCTCTGATTCAGTGCTTGAACTGAAGACATCCACGGGTTGGTTGCTTTCTCTTCAAATTAACCAATGAAATTGACTGTTAGTAGCTTGCTAACTGTTATGATATGACGTAGGAAGGACGGTGTCTGTACGCTGACACCACTGGTTCAAAATTCTCCAGGAAATTTGGGCATATTTATTTTTAGAAAACCATGGCTATCATTCTCGCAACGTGCCCTGAGTGACAGATCGCTTGCCGCGAGCATTTTCACCCCATGTCGCTGAGTGGTAAGTCAGGCGCTGCAGTCATTCTTGCATGGTGCTGTGAAAAAGCTAACTGATGCAAGTATGATAGGAAATCATAACTGAGGCAGGGAAAAATAATCAACAACCAAGTAGGGTAACTCTTGCTCCCATGGTGAAATGAATACACACCCATAACTCCGAACAAATGCTGCCAACGAAACCGAATCATCTACTCTAGCAGAAATGACAACACGGAGCACACAGAACAAGAAAGGAGACATCTGCCTGGCGTACAAGAATACCAAAGGGCAGCAACTCCTTGGCTGTGGTTTAACTGATGTCAGTATATCTGAACATAAGACAAAGAAACTTGGTTGTAAAATACAGGTACCTTCAGAGAAGGGAATACAATGTTTTTCTGCTTCTAGTGCTAGCGATTTGGTTTCGTAGGCAACGGTGGAGTTATGGGCATGTGTTTATTTCCCAGAGGAGCAAGAGTTACCCTACTTGTTTGTTTGATGCCAGTATGTCGGAACACATAACTGAGTGAGAAATTTCATAGTATGATTAACTGACACCAGTATCTCAGAGCACACACTGTGTGAGAGAGTCTACAATATACGTTCTGTTTATTATGCCAGTATGTCAGAACACATAGAGTGAGAGAGATTCCGTAATATATGTACTAAAACCTTTATAAGGCCATATCAGAAGACTCACTGTGTGTTTGTATATAAGTACCATTTATTGATGCCAGACCATCAGAACACACATTGGAAGATTCCTGTCTTACAAGTTACACCTCAGTGATGTCCTACATCTCTGTTTACAATTTATCAGTATATTTCACATATGAAAAATTTCTTTAACATAGAACGTTGTCTCTGTTTATATTTCTGGGTATGTCAGTCATCCTCGTATCAGTTATTTGCCCTTTTTTTTGCAGATGAAAATCTTCAGAATGAATGTCACCCCAACACCCAGATTTTTTTCCACCAATGATACGAAATATGAGTGAAAATATGTTGAAAATATATTTGGGAGCTGCTAATCTCTTTCTTTTGCAATGTAAAATAGATGCTCTAGAGCGCTGATAGTTGTTTTTTTTTCTTGCCACTTATTACGCCATCCAATCTTCCCTGCTGCAGTCGTTATTTATTTATCTTTTTTATCTTCAGGAAGTTGGCATGCATGCATTTTATCAGGATGTGAGCGTCACATGAAAATGTCTTTTACATAGAACATTGTCACTGTTTACATCTAACCAGATGTGTCCTGCATTAGGGGAAAAATGTCTTTTACATAGAACATTGTCACTGTTTACATCTGATCAGATGTGTCCTGCCTTAGGGGAAAAATGTCTTTTACATAGAACATTGTCACTGTTTACATCTAACCAGATGTGTCCTGCCTTAGGGGAAAAATGTCTTTTACATAGAACATTGTCACTGTTTACATCTGATCAGATGTGTCCTGCATTAGGGGAAAAATGTCTTTTACATAGAACATTGTCACTGTTTACATCTAATCAGATGTGTCCTGCCTTAGGGGAAAAATGTCTTTTACATAGAACATTGTCACTGTTTACATCTAATCAGATGTGTCCTGCCTTAGGGGAAAAATGTCTTTTACATAGAACATTGTCACTGTTTACATCTATCAGATGTGTCCTGCCTTAGGGGAAAAATGTCTTTTACATAGAACATTGTCACTGTTTACATCTAACCAGATGTGTCCTGCATTAGGGGAAAAATGTCTTTTACATAGAACATTGTCACTGTTTACATCTAACCAGATGTGTCCTGCATTAGGGGAAAAATGTCTTTTACATAGAACATTGTCACTGTTTACATCTAACCAGATGTGTCCTGCATTAGGGGAAAAATGTCTTTTACATAGAACATTGTCACTGTTTACATCTAACCAGATGTGTCCTGCATTAGGGGAAAAATGTCTTTTACATAGAACATTGTCACTGTTTACATCTGATCAGATGTGTCCTGCATTAGGGGAAAAATGTCTTTTACATAGAACATTGTCACTGTTTACATCTGATCAGATGTGTCCTGCATTAGGGGAAAAAAGTCTTTTACATAGAACATTGTCACTGTTTACATCTAATCAGATGTGTCCTGCATTAGGGGAAAAAAGTCTTTTACATAGAACATTGTCACTGTTTACATCTGATCAGATGTGTCCTGCATTAGGGGAAAAAAGTCTTTTACATAGAACATTGTCACTGTTTACATCTGATCAGATGTGTCCTGCATTAGGGAAAAAAGTCTTTTACATAGAACATTGTCACTGTTTACATCTGATCAGATGTGTCCTGCATTAGGGGAAAAAAGTCTTTTACATAGAACATTGTCACTGTTTACATCTGATCAGATGTGTCCTGCATTAGGGGAAAAAATGTCTTTTACATAGAACATTGTCACTGTTTACATCTGATCAGATGTGTCCTGCATTAGGGGAAAAATGTCTTTTACATAGAACATTGTCACTGTTTACATCTAACCAGATGTGTCCTGCATTAGGGGAAAAATGTCTTTTACATAGAACATTGTCACTGTTTACATCTAACCAGATGTGTCCTGCATTAGGGGAAAAATGTCTTTTACATAGAACATTGTCACTGTTTACATCTGATCAGATGTGTCCTGCATTAGGGGAAAAATGTCTTTTACATAGAACATTGTCACTGTTTACATCTGATCAGATGTGTCCTGCATTAGGGGAAAAATGTCTTTTACATAGAACATTGTCACTGTTTACATCTGATCAGATGTGTCCTGCATTAGGGGAAAAATGTCTTTTACATAGAACATTGTCACTGTTTACATCTGATCAGATGTGTCCTGCATTAGGGGAAAAATGTCTTTTACATAGAACATTGTCACTGTTTACATCTGATCAGATGTGTCCTGCATTAGGGGAAAAATGTCTTTTACATAGAACATTGTCACTGTTTACATCTGATCAGATGTGTCCTGCATTAGGGGAAAAATGTCTTTTACATAGAACATTGTCACTGTTTACATCTGATCAGATGTGTCCTGCATTAGGGGAAAAATGTCTTTTACATAGAACATTGTCACTGTTTACATCTAACCAGATGTGTCCTGCATTAGGGGAAAAATGTCTTTTACATAGAACATTGTCACTGTTTACATCTAATCAGATGTGTCCTGCATTAGGGGGAAAATGTCTTTTACATAGAACATTGTCACTGTTTACATCTGATCAGATGTGTCCTGCATTAGGGGAAAAATGTCTTTTACATAGAACATTGTCACTGTTTACATCTAACCAGATGTGTCCTGCATTAGGGGAAAAATGTCTTTTACATAGAACATTGTCACTGTTTACATCTGATCAGATGTGTCCTGCATTAGGGGAAAAATGTCTTTTACATAGAACATTGTCACTGTTTACATCTGATCAGATGTGTCCTGCATTAGGGGAAAAAAGTCTTTTACATAGAACATTGTCACTGTTTACATCTGATCAGATGTGTCCTGTATTAGGGGAAAAAAGTCTTTTACATAGAACATTGTCACTGTTTACATCTGATCAGATGTGTCCTGCATTAGGGGAAAAAAGTCTTTTACATAGAACATTGTCACTGTTTACATCTGATCAGATGTGTCCTGCATTAGGGGAAAAAAGTCTTTTACATAGAACATTGTCACTGTTTACATCTAATCAGATGTGTCCTGCCTTAGGGGAAAAATGTCTTTTACATAGAACATTGTCACTGTTTACATCTAATCAGATGTGTCCTGCGTTAGGGGAAAAAAGTCTTTTACATAGAACATTGTCACTGTTTACATCTGATCAGATGTGTCCTGCATTAGGGGAAAAAAGTCTTTTACATAGAACATTGTCACTGTTTACATCTAATCAGATGTGTCCTGCATTAGGGGAAAAAAGTCTTTTCATAGAACATTGTCACTGTTTACATCTGATCAGATGTGTCCTGCATTAGGGGAAAAAAGTCTTTTACATAGAACATTGTCACTGTTTACATCTGATCAGATGTGTCCTGCATTAGGGGAAAAAATGTCTTTTGCATAGAACATTGTCACTGTTTACATCTGATCAGATGTGTCCTGCATTAGGGGAAAAATGTCTTTTACATAGAACATTGTCACTGTTTACATCTAATCAGATGTGTCCTGCATTAGGGGAAAAATGTCTTTTACATAGAACATTGTCACTGTTTACATCTGATCAGATGTGTCCTGCATTAGGGGAAAAATGTCTTTTACATAGAACATTGTCACTGTTTACATCTGATCAGATGTGTCCTGCATTAGGGGAAAAATGTCTTTTACATAGAACATTGTCACTGTTTACATCTGATCAGATGTGTCCTGCATTAGGGGAAAAATGTCTTTTACATAGAACATTGTCACTGTTTACATCTAATCAGATGTGTCCTGCATTAGGGGAAAAATGTCTTTTACATAGAACATTGTCACTGTTTACATCTAACCAGATGTGTCCTGCATTAGGGGAAAAATGTCTTTTACATAGAACATTGTCACTGTTTACATCTAACCAGATGTGTCCTGCATTAGGGGAAAAATGTCTTTTACATAGAACATTGTCACTGTTTACATCTAACCAGATGTGTCCTGCATTAGGGGAAAAAAGTCTTTTACATAGAACATTGTCACTGTTTACATCTAACCAGATGTGTCCTGCATTAGGGGAAAAAAGTCTTTTACATAGAACATTGTCACTGTTTACATCTAACCAGATGTGTCCTGCATTAGGGGAAAAAAGTCTTTTACATAGAACATTGTCACTGTTTACATCTAACCAGATGTGTCCTGCATTAGGGGAAAAAAGTCTTTTACATAGAACATTGTCACTGTTTACATCTAACCAGATGTGTCCTGCATTAGGGGAAAAATGTCTTTTACATAGAACATTGTCACTGTTTACATCTAACCAGATGTGTCCTGCATTAGGGGAAAAATGTCTTTTACATAGAACATTGTCACTGTTTACATCTGATCAGATGTGTCCTGCATTAGGGGAAAAATGTCTTTTACATAGAACATTGTCACTGTTTACATCTGATCAGATGTGTCCTGCCTTAGGGGAAAAATGTCTTTTACATAGAACATTGTCACTGTTTACATCTAATCAGATGTGTCCTGCCTTAGGGGAAAAATGTCTTTTACATAGAACATTGTCACTGTTTACATCTAATCAGATGTGTCCTGCCTTAGGGGAAAAATGTCTTTTACATAGAACATTGTCACTGTTTACATCTAATCAGATGTGTCCTGCCTTAGGGGAAAAATGTCTTTTACATAGAACATTGTCACTGTTTACATCTAATCAGATGTGTCCTGCCTTAGGGGAAAAATGTCTTTTACATAGAACATTGTCACTGTTTACATCTAATCAGATGTGTCCTGCCTTAGGGGAAAAATGTCTTTTACATAGAACATTGTCACTGTTTACATCTAATCAGATGTGTCCTGCATTAGGGGAAAAAAGTCTTTTATGTATGACATTGTCTCAGATTACATTTTATTATCATATCTCCTGTCAAAAGAAAACTGTTTACATTTTATCATCGTATCTCCCATCAAAAGAAAAGAAGAAGAAGAGAAAACTATTCACAAACATTCTCACCTTTCACATTTTATTAGCATCTGTCCTGAGTAAAAAAAAAAATGCCTTTGACAAAGAACCATTGTCTCTGTTTACATTATATGAGCATGTGTCCTGTATAAAAATATCGTTTGCATAGAACTTCGTCACTGTTTACAAAATAGCTTTAAACAGTAAACAAGTGGGGTAAATAGCTTTATTTACATTTTGTTAGCATGTGTTGTGCATTATAAATGTCTCTTCTGTAGAATACACATTGTTCATAAGACAGCATTAGTTATATTTTATCAACGTATGTCATAAATGGAAGGAAAAAAAAAACTTGGATCATATTACTGTGTACAAAATATTGGCTTGTTTTGTGTATTAAAGAAAAATGTCTTTTTGCATAGAATATTGCCAGAAACTATACCTACCCAACAAGACAACAAAACAAAGAAGTTTTTGTTTATTGGTCAAGTTTGAATATTTGCTCAAAATAGTTGATCATCACTCCTTTATGAACAGGGCGGGGGGGGGGGGGGGGGGGGGATGCTTATGTGCAGCATTTCGAGTGCATGGTAGGAACATTGGTATGGCATCAAAAGAAGCAAGGTTGCCACACAGGCATGCCATGAGTAGATTTCTCAAGTTACATATATAAAACATATAGTTTGGCTTCTAACGATATTCTTTTTTTAAAATTGATACAGAAGAGTAAATTATACCGTATTTTTCTTTGTTTCTTTGTTACCTGGCAACTAGGCAGTGAGACTATATATACAGTATTCAGTGTAGACGGCAGCTGTCTCTTCTGCAGTGTCTGTCTACCCATGTGCCCATTTTATGGTTTTTCGGCATCATTATGTTTAATATATCATTGATTTGATTTATAATCTAGTTATCTTTATAAGCTGAGGATGAAAATTTAAGGGAGATGTCAGGCTCCCGTAGCACAGCTAAGTTTTATCTCAACTAAGGAGACTGATGGTGAGGCCGTCATGTCCATCATTGTGTAAATTATATTGTGGGTAGCTGTACTGGTTGACCATTTGTTTTTCAGCACTTGATGTTTTTCACATTGTGGCGACACCCCTGACAGGGCCCTGTGGGTCAGCTGGGCTGTAACAATAAAAACTATGAACTATAAATGTTTCTACATTGTGGTGACACCCCTGACAGGGCCCTGTGGGTCAGCTGGGCTGTAACAATAAAAACTACAAACTATAAATGTTTCTACATTGTGGCGACACCCCTGACAGGGCCCTGTGGGTCAGCTGGGCTGTAACAATAAAAACTATGAACTATAAATGTTTCTACATTGTGGCGACACCCCTGACAGGGCCCTGTGGGTCAGCTGGGCTGTAACAATAAAAACTATGAACTATAAATGTTTCTACATTGTGGTGACACCCCTGACAGGGCCCTGTGGGTCAGCTGGGCTGTAACAATAAAAACTACAAACTATAAATGTTTCTACATTGTGGCGACACCCCTGACAGGGCCCTGTGGGTCAGCTGGGCTGTAACAATAAAAACTACAAACTATAAATGTTTCTACATTGTGGCGACACCCCTGACAGGGCCCTGTGGGTCAGCTGGGCTGTAACAATAAAAACTACAAACTATAAATGTTTCTACATTGTGGCGACACCCCTGACAGGGCCCTGTGGGTCAGCTGGGCTGTAACAATAAAAACTACAAACTATAAATGTTTCTACATTGTGGTGACACCCCTGACAGGGCCCTGTGGGTCAGCTGGGCTGTAACAATAAAAACTACAAACTATAAATGTTTCTACATTGTGGTGACACCCCTGACAGGGCCCTGTGGGTCAGCTGGGCTGTAACAATAAAAACTACAAACTATAAATGTTTCTACATTGTGGCGACACCCCTGACAGGGCCCTGTGGGTCAGCTGGGCTGTAACAATAAAAACTACAAACTATAAATGTTTCTACATTGTGGTGACACCCCTGACAGGGCCCTGTGGGTCAGCTGGGCTGTAACAATAAAAACTATGAACTATAAATGTTTCTACATTGTGGTGACACCCCTGACAGGGCCCTGTGGGTCAGCTGGGCTGTAACAATAAAAACTACAAACTATAAATGTTTCTACATTGTGGCGACACCCCTGACAGGGCCCTGTGGGTCAGCTGGGCTGTAACAATAAAAACTATGAACTATAAATGTTTCTACATTGTGGCGACACCCCTGACAGGGCCCTGTGGGTCAGCTGGGCTGTAACAATAAAAACTATGAACTATAAATGTTTCTACATTGTGGCGACACCCCTGACAGGGCCCTGTGGGTCAGCTGGGCTGTAACAATAAAAACTATGAACTATAAATGTTTCTACATTGTGGCGACACCCCTGACAGGGCCCTGTGGGTCAGCTGGGCTGTAACAATAAAAACTACAAACTATAAATGTTTCTACATTGTGGTGACACCCCTGACAGGGCCCTGTGGGTCAGCTGGGCTGTAACAATAAAAACTACAAACTATAAATGTTTCTACATTGTGGTGACACCCCTGACAGGGCCCTGTGGGTCAGCTGGGCTGTAACAATAAAAACTACAAACTATAAATGTTTCTACATTGTGGCGACACCCCTGACAGGGCCCTGTGGGTCAGCTGGGCTGTAACAATAAAAACTACAAACTATAAATGTTTCTACATTGTGGTGACACCCCTGACAGGGCCCTGTGGGTCAGCTGGGCTGTAACAATAAAAACTATGAACTATAAATGTTTCTACATTGTGGTGACACCCCTGACAGGGCCCTGTGGGTCAGCTGGGCTGTAACAATAAAAACTATGAACTATAAATGTTTCTACATTGTGGTGACACCCCTGACAGGGCCCTGTGGGTCAGCTGGGCTGTAACAATAAAAACTATGAACTATAAATGTTTCTACATTGTGGTGACACCCCTGACAGGGCCCTGTGGGTCAGCTGGGCTGTAACAATAAAAACTATGAACTATAAATGTTTCTACATTGTGGTACAACCCTGACAGGGCCCTGTAAATCAGCGTAGCCAGAAGACAACTGAAAGTCAACGTTGTCTGTTGCAGAATCCATCCATGGCTGGTCTGAGATGAACCAGGAGATCACAGCCAACAGCCTTCAAGGGACAACCAGTCACAATCCATCAGCTGCCATCATCAAGCCTGACCCAGACAGACAGACAGATGGTGGTCATGGTGTTAAAGCTGAACCAGTGGATCCCAGTGGCCCATGTGATTCATTCCACCAGTTCCAACCTGTTGATGGCAGGGAGGGGAAGGCTGATGTTAAACCTTCTTGCATCTGTGTGGATTTTTCCTTTACACCAACAGATCCTTGGAATGTAGTGAGGACTGGACACAGTAAAATGAAGACCAGGAATGACATATCACTAAAGGCGACAGGTGAGCGCATCATTGTTGATACACACTCACGCTGTAACATGATCAACAGCAATGTGAAAGTAGGGTTGGTAAGTAGAGGTGTGGACTCTGAGCCAAGCACAGAAAGCTGCAGGAGTGATGTCATCAAACCTGAACCAGTTACAGCAAGAATCATTAGTGATGTCATCAAGTCAGAACCAGTCTCAGCCGATTCCATAAGTGATGTCATCAAGACTGAACCAATCACAGACAGCAACAGCAGTGACATCATTAAGACTGAATCAGGCGCAGCCAACAACAGCAGTGATGTGATCAAGACTGAACCAGGCACAGCCAGCATCAGCGATGACATCATTAAGGCTGAACCAGGCACAGTCAACATCAGCAGTGATGTCATCAAGACTGAACCAGTCACAGCAAGCGTCACCAGTGATGTCATCAAGACTGAACCAGTCACAGCAAGTGCCATCAACGATGTCATCAAGACTGAACCAGTCACAGCAAGTACCATCAATGATGCCATCAAGACTGAACCAATCACAGCAAGTGCCATCAATGATGTCATCAAGACTGAACCAGTCACAGCGAGTGTCATCAGTGATGTCATCAAGACTGAACCAGTCACAGCGAGTGTCATCAATGATGTCATCAAGACTGAACCAGTCACAGCGAGTGTCATCAGTGATGTCATCAAGGCCGTACCAGATACAGCCTGCGTCATCAATGATGACATCAAGATGGTGCCAGTTGCAGCCAGCATCAGTAGGGCTGAACAGACCTGTGACTCTGTCAGACCAGAATCCATCACACACAGGGAGGAGGACAGGGACAGACCAGCAGCAGATGAACAGGTTGGTGAAACTACTGTCTCTGTTACTCACTACCAGCACGCATGTACTCATCAAGGTATAGAAGCTTGCTGAACATCGAAGGTGCATACGTGTCATTCATTGGAATACTGATTTGACTCTTCAGTTCAGTACTTGTACACATCTTGACATTTTCAAAGGTTCTGATTGTTGTAAGCCAAGGGTGGTGCAGGATTGCTCCTAGCTGATTTGTTCGGCAGTTGATGTAAGCCAAGGGTGGTGCAGGATTGCTCCTAGCTGATTTGTTGGGCAGTTGATGTAAGCCAAGGGTGGTGCAGGATTGCTCCTAGCTGATTTGTTGGGCAGTTGAGAATAGGACTTACCTGGGTCCCACCTGCACCTTCGAGTGTGCCTTTTTCCTCTGTTGATGTAATCTCTGTCATTCCTAAATGGGTGGTGTGGACATTGTAACAGGTTTGGTGTGACCTGACATAAACAAACATTTCAGGGGTCATATCCCAGAGAAATCCGGAGCAAGCTTCAGTATACTTTGTAAGTTCTGGTATGTTCATGTGTATTCAACATGGCAGGTCTGACATGTTTTAAGGCAAGAAACAATTAGAGAATAATCCATGCTGCTATAGATAAAAAAAATATGTACGGAACCTTTGTCTCATGAAGGTATTTAGGGAAACCAGATTCATGTTGATCTGTGGTGGTTTTATTGTAGAACCTGGGAATCACTGATTCTGTGGGCCACCCAGCTGTTTTCATTGTTGCTGATTGTTGATAGAGGCTGCAGGTGCTGTCCTTCACCACAGCGAGAAGTGTCTCTACCTGCTGTAGTCTGAGTGTTTTTAATCTTTCTGCCAAGTATCTGCTGACTCGGGGCCCCTAAGGCTTAAGTGCTGTGTGCACCACAATGAGAAATGTCTCTGTGCATTCTGAGTGTTTCTAATCACTCACCCACAATACCTGTTGACACAGGCCCTCAGGTTTAAGGGCCACAATGAGAAGTGTCTGTGCCTCTATGGTCTAAGGCTCTGGCCATACTGGGCTGTGGTTTTGATGGCCGCGTCCTGTCCGGCAGAACGGATCCATGAAAGTGGCCGTAGATAATCGGGGCTGTAGCTTGTAGCCATCCCTTCAGCGTGTGTGTGTGTGTGTGTGTGTGTGTATAAGAGAGAGAGAGGGAGAGAGCAATTCATTCAAAAGGAGAGCAGTCGACTTGCACTTATCATTTCCTCCAACCTTGTTTGCTATACTGTCCCAAGCAGCCGACACAACATCTCTGTTGGAATCATATTTATCGCTTTTTGTGTAAGTAAATGTTCTGGTCCTAACAGCATTGATGAGTTTCTCGCCGTCCATGTTGCCAAGAGAGAATACCTCAGCAAAAAGTCAAGAGCACAGTTCTTTCCCTTACTGGAGAATGGTGAAACGGGTGGTTTGCACGAACGGCGGAACGACAGGTTGAGAATTCCGGGTTGGCCCGGCTCCACTACGACCACCTGGAGACGTAATTGATGACGCATAGAGGAGTTGAGCCGGGCAGAATTTTTTAACCGGGCCATGCAAAGCACATCCGTCCCACACACGGGTTTACTATGGCCGCCACCTAAGTGATTTTAATCACTCAGTCACAGTATCTGTTGACACGGGTCCTGCAGGTATAAATGCTGTATACACCACAATGAGAAGTGTTTGTGCCTGTATGGTCTAAGTGATTTTAATCCCTCGGTCACAATATCTGTTCACACAGGCCTCTCAGGCATAAGTGCTGTCTCTATCAGTTGATAAGGCTCCTGAAGCCCCTCTGGCATTTGAAAATGTTGCTGAGCGACTCTTCTTAGTCTTCAAACATTTTTTATACTTTTTAGGCACACGCAGTGCCATAGTCGTGTCAGACCAAACTGGCACCATTCTTTCACTGATCTAACTTCCAGTTTACTTAGGAAGTTTCATCCACAGGGGCCATATGTACAATCCAGATCTTAAGGTGTGATGGAAATCAGTAACAGGCCTGGATAACAAGCAGCAGACTGTGGCGGGAATAAATAAACGCTGGGGATTTTTGGTTGGTGAGCTGTGATGGGGTAAGGGTTCAATACTGTGTACAGCACAGTGAGAAGTGTCTATGCTTTCCCTGGTGTCGTGTGTTTCATCAGTCTGCCATAGTAACCTTTGAGACAGGCAACTTAGGGATCTTGGTTACTGACAAACGGATTTTTTGCTTCTCCCTGTAAGTTGTTTTGTTTTTACAGTGTGCACTTGGGTACTCTGGTCACGCAAAATATTCCATTTTCAGGTCTAGTTCCAAAGTGAGATGACTGCAGGCGGAAATCTAAACAAATCTTAAATAAATGTTAGCAAACCGCCAAGAGAGACATGGGCAAACGAGTCACAAGACAAAACACGATGCGCTCCGACCTCTTAGGTCTTCTTCAGGCAAGACACAAACAAATAATACAACAAAAGTGAATGAATTTGGTACTCAGCTTCGATCTCTTCAGCACAAGGCTGGCAGGCGTTGAATGAAAACAAGGCTGTTAGAAGGGAGATAATGTGTGAGTCAAGGTAGTAATGACGATAATTATATTACTGATAAGAATACTAATAAAGGTCAAAATTTTGAAATAATAAATTAAGACAGGATTACTACTACTTTTGGTGATAATTAGGCATTATCAGTTGTAGTATGGGAGAAAGGAGAGTGGGTTAGAGGGTTCTTAAACACCATGGTTGCTGTGGCAACAGTCTTCGTGGCGATGGTGATGGGGATGTCAATATTAACAGTAATATTACTGATGATACTGCTAACAACTATTGCAAAAGTAAAGGTCATAAAAGCATGATGCAGAAATATATTTAGAAAATACATTTTTATAATAATCATAATAAATAAATTCAAGAAAAAAGTAATGAAACATAATTGTTAAAAAATTAAAATTAAAAAAAGATAATAAAACAAAAGTAAAAACAGAAAAATATAAAATAAGAAAATATAATAATAATGAATAGATAAATATATAATTGAAACATAATAAGATAGTAGTATAAATAAATAGAAAAAATGATTTTTTTCAAAAAGTCAACAATTTTAATAATAGTAATGATACTAAAGGTATTAATACTAATACTAAGGGGATTAAAACACACACACACACACACACACACACACACAACAATAACAATAACAACAACAACAACAAAAGAAGAAAAGAAACCTAAGGGGAGGAGGGAGAGGGGAGGACAGGAAGAACAGAAAGGAGATAGAAGGTATAAATTATGGGAAAGATGGAATCTAATAGGTATATTATTATTAATAATTATATGTATATTAATAGTTTTCTTATTAATTGTGATTGTAACTATACAGTAATGACAGTGATGCTATATGAGGTTGGAAAAGTGGTAAACTTGAATGTCAGAAATATTGTAAAGAATAATAAGTATATAATGGTAGTAGTACATATAAACATTAGTAATAGTTATGAAGTTGTAACAAAAGGTGTACTGATTAGATAAAGAAAGAAAGAAAGAAAATGAAATAGAAAAATACAAATAAGTGTGTGTTTGTGTGTGTGTGTGTGTGTGTGTGTGTGTGTGTGTTGTGTGTGTGTTTCCGCATAGTTATAAACATCTACATAACATATGCACAGGAAAGAGGGAAGATGGAACAGAAGCTCTTGTAGAGGAAATAGTATGTGAATTTTATATATATATATATATATATATATTTTTTATGAAGAAAATGGAGTGGACAAGTGTCTGAATAAACAAGAGATTGATGTGAGAAATAGAGAGAGTGTAGTGAGAAGGGAAAGGAAGATAGCTGTAAGTTATGTGTGAGGTAAATAGTGGGAGATATGGTAGTATGTGGGTTGTTGGAGGATATTATGGGCTGAAATTGCAGTGGTGGATAGGTACATGTTACTTTATGGTGTTGATGCTACGGGGGTGGAGGGAAGAAGGGGATGTGTTTACATACTAACTGGGGGAGGGGAGGGGCAACATATTCACACCTATACACAATCTCTCTCTCTCTCTCTCTCTCTCTCTCTCTCTCTCTCTCTCTCTCTCTCTCTCTCTCTCTCTCTTTAATAAATAAGTTATTGTATCTGAGTATTACTACTATTTTAATTCTACAATTAATGCTGGCAATGGGATAAATAAAAGTAGGACATAATGATTATGAGTTTTATGGTAAAAATGATAACGATGGTAATAATTACAATGACATCAGTATTGTTGTAATGATGTAATGATGGTGATGATTGTACTATCTGTGTGTCTGTTTAACTAATAGCACACACAAACAGATGAGAAACACAGCCCGTGTGTTTGAGCCCGCAGAGCGTCGTTTACTCGATTAATGGTAGATCTCTGGTAAAACTGTTAGTCTACAATTCACATGTTCATTTCTGGACCAGTCTCCATGACAACATATATAACATGGATTGTCATTGGCTTTGGCACTACATCCCTCTCCACCTTGAATGAAATGTCTGTCCAGATATTGAATAGGCAATGCACATGAACATATCTTCCAAACGGAATTGTCACTGTTGTTATTGTCTCTGAGGGACGGCAACATTCGGAGCTTATTCTTTAAAAATGAACAATACATGCATAAACAACCAGAAATAAATTAAAACAGTGTGTATGTGTTTGTGCTTGTCTGTGCATCTTTTTTTTTTCTTTTTTTTTTCTGACGTATGTCCAGGAATGTCTGTATGTTCAAACTTCAAGTTACACAACATAGTCTTTCAGGTATTCAGGGGCCTTTCGATTTCTGGATGATCATCGTAGTCCCTGGGGATTTGTGGGAAGAGCTTGGGAGCAGGATTGGTATTGTGGAGGATCTGGACACACTGAATTTGTCTGGGGCACAGGACTGAAATAATCGTAATCATCATCTTCTTCTTGAGGCGAAGGAATGTGGCCTCGGAGTGGCTTGAAGAAGGAAGAGTTTCAGACGATCTTAGATGATCCATGTCGGGCAGTTATCATTGTTCCTTTCTTTTCCACAACAGTATAAGGTTTTGGGTCGTACTGAGGCATAGTTTTGTTGCGGCGAGTTTGTTTAACAAGAACTTAGTCTCCAGGATTCATAAGGTTTGGGGTAGTCTGACGTTTATTGTCCGCATATGTTTTCATCTTCTCTTTGCTCTGAGAACCGTTCTTTGCCAACTGAGTGAGGATAGACTCAGACTGCATTGGATTTGGCTCGGCCAGTTCAGGTAAGCCTACTTTCATCTTTCTCCCTGTGAGGGCTTCATGTGGAGATATTTTCGTTGAAACATGAGGAGTTGCTCTGTAGTGTCGCAGAAAGTTGGGAAGGTGAGTTTTCCAGTTGTTTCCTTGTGCAGAGGATGCACGAACATGTTTATTCAGAGTACGCACAAAACGTTCGGCTTCACCGTTTGCTTCAGGCCAGAGGGGTGTAACTCTGCGATGGTGAAACCCATGTGTTTCTGCAAAGTTCTTGAAATCAGAACTGGCGAATGGAGGGCCATTGTCAGTCTTCACAACGTCTGGGATGCCATGACGGGAGAATATCATGTCCAAATGAGGGATGACCGTCTTTGCAGATGTTGAACTGATGGTATCAACCTCTGGGTATCTGCTGTACTCATCAACAACTACAAAAGCATAGTCTCCAGACGGAAATGGACCGACAAAGTCTACAGCAACTTCACTCCAAGGAGCACTCGGTAGTGGAGTCATATTGAGAGGTTCATGCTGAACAGGAGTGGGTGTTGCTTGACAAGAGATACAAGATTTTACCGTCTCTTCAACCATCTTGTCAATTTGCGGAAACCATACTTTTTCTCTGATCAGCTGTTTTGTTTTCACAATTCCTTGATGTGAAGAGTGGGCAATGTCAATAACTTGCGTAATCGGCAGGATTCAAATCATTTCGTCCAGGACGATACTTGAGTTCCATGTCATATGGCATCAGTCGCAGACGCCAACGTTCAGTGCGTGCGCTTGCTGGTTTCTGACTCCCGAAAATGCCAAGAAGAGGTTTGTGGTCAGTGAAGATTGTGAATTGTGCTCCAAACAGGTAGATGTGAAAATGTTCAGCACCAAATACAACTGCTAGCATTTCACGTTCAGTTTGTGAGTATCGCTGCTCAACTTCAGTCAGTGCTCTGCTGGCATATGAAATAACCTTGCCATTTTGTGTCAGGACAGCAGCAATACCTACTGGACTGCCGTCAACAACAACTTCGGTTTGTCGTGTGGAGTCAAAGTACGCCATGACTTGAGAACTTGTCTTCATGATTTGTCCATTTCCAAGGCACATCTGTTTTGGTCAGTTTGCGAAGAGGTTCTGTGAGGAATGAGTATCGAGGAATAAATCTCGAGACGTATTGAGCCATACCCAGGAAAGATCTCACCTCATTTGCATTTCGTGGGGCTTTCATGTTGACGATTGCCTCTATCTTCTCTGGATCAGGAGAAACGCCGTTTTCGCCAAACACATGACCAAAGAAAGTTAATTGTCTTGCAGAGAACACACACTTTTCCTTGTTGAGTTTTGCCCCATTATCAAGGAGTCGTTGTAGCGTTGCTCAAAGACTTGCGTCGTGTTCTTCTTGAGTTTTGCCGTGAATGTTGATGTCATCTGACAGATTCTTTGGACCTGGAATGTCATGCAGAAGGTTGGAAATAATATTCTGAAAAATTTCTGAGGCAGCATTTACACCAAAGAGTAGGCGTTTGTATCTCCTCACTCCAACATGGGTAGTGAAAGTTGTAATGTAACAACTATTTTCATCCAACAAGCACTGATGGTATGCATTAGTCATATCAAGTTTGCTGAAAAATTTTGAACCATTCATGTCAGCAATGAGATCATCAATGGTAGGCATAGGGTGTTTTTCTCGACCGATGGCTTTGTTCGTTTCTCTCATGTCAATGCACGCTCGGACACCGTTTGACTTCTTAGGGACGACAACAACTGGACTTTTCCAAGGAGTTGGACCATTGACCTTTTCGATGATGTCCATGTCTTCAAGACGCTTAAGTTCAGTTTCAACATCTTTTCTCACATGAAAAGGAATACGTCTGTGGCGCTGGGCTACAGGCTGTACGTTTGGATTAATGTGTAATTTGACATTGACATCCTTGATTTTTCCAAGCTGACCATCAAACAGCGCGGGAAACTCATCAGCAATAGCACAGGATTGAGAACTGAAAGCAAACAGTATCAATTTCAAAGCCTGAGCTATTTCATTACACAGAAGATTTCTGCATGAAATGGAGTCTGCTTGCATCACATAGAAAGTAGCCTTGACACTCTTCTTATTGTGTTGTATTTCACCTTGAAAGTATCCTAAGATTGGGAGAGGTGTCTTAGAGTTGTAGGCAAATATGCAAGGACAAGGGGACATCAGTGTAAGCTTCGTGTGAAGTGACAAGTAAATTGTATAGTTTATGATGTTCACTGATGCACCAGTGTCAATCAAGAACTCAGTTGGAGTTTTCATGAGAAGTGTGGAAAACTTTGGAATTTGCCCATTCTGTCCGTTCACAGAGAAAACAAATTCATCACTTTCACTTGAAACTGTCACTGTGTCATTGTTCACAGGAAGATCAATTTGCCTGACCCTAGCTGTGGAAAGAGAGACGTGAGCATAATGTCCTATCTTGTTGCATGAAGAGCATCGCTTGTCTTTAGCTGGACAGGAGTTCCTGGGATGGTATGTGGTGCTGCCACAATATCGACAGGAAGTATGCTGACCGCGTGCATTCTGTTGTGGAGGGAAACCATTTCAGCCAAACGCATTCCCACAAAGTCGCTGATACTGTTGTTGGTTGCTTGAACCACTTGACGAAAACCTTTGACTTTGGACAAAGTTTTTGCTTTGATGACGACCTTGTTTATGATTGTGGTAAGTAGAACCCTTTGAAGTGAGAGCACATGCTTCAGCACTGTCAGGATCAAAAACTGTGTTCGCTACACAAGCCTTTACAGCACAAGTCTTTTCAATGACTGCTGCTCTGCTTTCTGCCAGGTCAAAACTTCTTGCTTCATCAAGAACCTGCTGAAGAGTTAAATTGTCCTTCAGGGCTCTCCTACGTACCCTAGTTGATGAACAGCCTTGCACAATCTGACCTAGGATCTCCCTATCCATATCATGGAAATCACATAAAGCTGCCATGCTACGCAAACGAGTATGAAATGCATTATTACTTTCCCCTTCTTGCTGAGTAGTTTGCCTGAATCTGAATGTTTCATAAGAGACATTCTTCTTTGGAGTAAAGTATTCCGTGAAAGAGTTTTTCAGGGTATTATACTCGTTTGGAATAAAACCATCACCTGCGTCAGGGCTCCAATGCCTTTCTTTTCATCAGTCATTGACGTATAAATGTCAGAAATATCATCACCGCCATAATGCAACAAGAGAGCTTTCTTTCTGCTATCGCTAGCAATGTCAAGAGCACACAGAAGATTTTCAAGCTCATCGATCCACTTTTGCCAGCGTGTACCAGCAGTGGTTTCTTCGCCATGAACAACAAACTTCTCAAAATTAGGAAGCGAAGCCATAGTAAGTAAACAACATGTAATTGATGTCTAGTTCAAGAAAATCTTATGAATCTAACCACAAATTATATCTTTTAAGCAAGCATAAATGAAAACAATAGCAGAAAATAAGAAAACAAAAGATCGCTCAACAGTTACGTGACGTCACAGCTCTGCTTAGAGATAGATCTGAGATCGTGCGGTAGATGCCGATCAACTCAAAACAGCTTGACCTGACGATAAAATAAAACTAGTTCGATCTCACCGTTACTCGTCACCATTTTGTACTATCTGTGTGTCTGTTTAACTAATAGCACACACAAACAGATGAGAAACACAGCCGGTGTGTTTGAGCCCGCAGAGCGCCATTTACTCGACTAATGGCAGATCTCTGGTAAAACTGTTAGTCTACAATTCACATGCTCATTTCTGGACCAGTCTCCATGACAACATATATTAGGGATTGTCATTGGCTTGGACACTACAATGGTGGTAACAGTAATGGTAATAATAATATGATGATAGTGATACAGTAGTGATGGTTTTAAGTAATATTGGTGAGGATAATGTTAGTGGAAAGGAGATGAAATGCTCAATGAACAACAGCAGACATTACTGTTGAATGATGATAATAATGATAGTAGTAACAATTACGAAAAACAGCAGCGCTCGGAAAGGGATGGAAACGACCAACGATAAAGGAGCTAGCATTCTGTTTATCAGTGTGTGTGTGTGTGTGTGTGTGTGTGTGTGTGTGTGTGTGTGTGTTCCATGTGTAATGTCAGCCTAACTCACTGCCCCCCTTTTACAACCACCCCCAGCCACCACCATCACCACTACACCCATCATTACTACGGAAGGGGGAGGGGGGGGGGGCAGTAAGTAGATTGATGTAGTAAGTGGAGAGACTCCGCGAGTGTAGGAAAAGAGAAAGGGATGATAGCTGTAACTTATGTCTGAGGTAAACAGTGGGAGGTTTGGTAGTATGGGTGTGTGTAGGTGGAGGATATTGCAGGCTGGAGCTGCAGAGGTGGAATGGTACATACAACTTTTGAGTGTTGATGCCATGAGGATGGAGGGTGCCCAGTTTGGCAATAAGATGAGATTCCTGCATAAGGCATTCCAAGTTATCACTCTTTGATTGCCAAAGTGCCAGGACTTTGACATGGTTGATGTTGTGCTGGGTGTGGTTGAAGTGTACAGCAACTGGTTTGGGCCGATGGTGGCAGATGTCGGCCAAGTGTTCAGAGATGCGTGTCTAAAGTGTGCGAGATGTCTCACCTACATAGATCTTACCACACAGCTGGCAGTGGATGGCATACACAATGTTGTGGCTGTGGCAGGAGAAAGTGCGTTTAATAGTGAATGAGCCATTGGGACCACGTAGGATGGTGTCTGGTTTGGTGAGAGAGCAGATTTTGCAATTGGGTTTGGAGCAGGAGAAAGTACCTGGTGGCTTAGTTGTGGAGATTTTGTTCAGCTTAGAGCGCACCAGTAGGTCTTTGAGGTTTTTGTCATGTTTGAAAGTGATCATTGGTTTGGTCTCAAAGGCAGGTTTATGATTTTCTACCATGTGCCAGTTAGACTTCAGGATCCTGCAGATGGGCAGAGTGTGAGGATGGAAGAGAAGGCAGGCGGTGGGTCTGTCTGTCTCTTTGGGAGGCTTAGTTTCCAGAGCGGATGTTCTGGATTTAGCTGCAGTGTGACTGAGAGCATCATTGATGATAGCACTGGGGTTCCGCGGTTGGTGAAAAAATCAGAGATTTTGGCTGCTTGCACAGTGAAATCTTCTTCACTGGAGCAGAGTCTGCGTAGGCGAAGGAATTTAGAATATGGAAAGCTGTCTTTAGTGGACTGGTGGTGGGAAGATGTGTAGTCCAGGTATGAGTGCGCATCAGTAGATTTGTAAGAAGACTGAGGTTTTAAGCAGTCCATCTTTGAGGGAAAAGTGATGTCCAGGAAGTTAACTGACTGTGAAATGGTGTAGGTCAATTTTATGCATGGATTGAAGGTCTGAGCAAAGTTGAGGAAATTGCCGAGGTCATGTTCTGGCATGGATGTGGCTCCCAGTCCATCATGTATGTATCTTTTGTAGAGCTCTGGTGTTGAGCCTGTGTAAGAGGTTAGTAGGCAGTGTTCTACTTCTAGGTGTCCCATGAAGAGGCAGGCATAGGATGGTCCCATTTTGGTTCCTATAGCAACACCACTGATTTGTGAGAATGTGTGGTTGTTAAATTCAAAGGTGTTGAGGGTGAGAACTAATTCTGCAAGTCTGACCAGTGTAGCTGTGGGAGGGTGTTGTTGGCTTGGGGGCTGTTTGTTAAGAAAGAATGCGAGGGCCTTCAGTCCATCAGTATGAGGGATGGAAGTGTAGAGAGAGATGACATCAAGTGTAAAGAGGAGGCTGGGTTGGAAAGTGGGATCTGTGTTGTATGAATTAATCATGTTGAGTGTGTGGGTTGTGTCTTTGACGTATGTAGAGAGGCCTTGTACTATGGGTTGGAGGAGAGGGTCTAAGTACTGTGAAATGTGTTCTGTTGGGCAGCTGCATGCAGACACAATGGGTCTGCCAGGTGTATTGGTTTTGTGTATTTTACTGGAGCAGGTAGAAGGTGGATTCTTTGGTGTCTGCCATTATGAGGAGTTTGGCTGTCTTCGGTAAGTTGCTATGTTTGATTTCTCGTTTAACTGTGGTTGAGATGAGTTTCTGGTGTTGAGGGAGGGTTGATGCTGTGAGTGGTGTATAGAAATTTGTGTCTGACAGTTGTCTGTGTGCTTCTTTTATGTACAACTGTTTGTCCCAGACCACCACTGCACCACCCTTGTCTGCTGGTTTGATGACAATGTCTTGTCACTATCTCAGTGATTCAGGGGGTTTTGTTCATCCTGTGAGAGGTTGGAATGGCGGACAGGTTTGGATTTCACTTTAGCAATTTCTTTTCTACATTTTTTGATGTAGAGTTCAACTTCAGTGGATTTGTCAAGAGGTGGCTGGCGGAGTACTGGAGTGTGAAACAAATGGGTAAAAATGTCTGAGCTCTCTGGTAGTGGGGGCTTGGGTGCATTGTCAAGTGCAGCCATCCATCTTAATTTTTTTTTTAAATCTTTCAACATCAACGTGGTTTTGATATTTATTGGTGGTAGGCTGAATGGGAATAAATTTTAGACCTTATGCCAAGACTGACAGTTCATCATTGGTGAGAGTAAGATTGTCAGGGATGCAGCGAACAAGGTGGCGGTGTTGCTCGTGGGTGATAGGGGGCTCAGTGTTGTGTGTAGGGGTATTCAACTGGTCTGGGAGGTTTGCCTGGTATTTGTTTTGTAATTTCCAAACTTGTCTTGCTTGATCTGGTTGCAGTGATTGTGAATGAGTTGGTTGTGTGTATGGATGAGCTGTCTTCCACTATTTACCTCACACATAACTTACAGCTACCTTCCTTTCCCTTCTCACTACACTCTATTTCTCACATCAATCTCTTGTTTATTCAGATGCTTGTCCACTCCATTTTCTTCTTTTTTTAAAAAAAATAAAATTCACATACTATTTCCTCTACAAGAGCTTCTTTTCCATCTTCCCTCTTTCCTGTGTATATGTTATGTAGATGTTTATAACTGTGCCGAAACGCACACACACACACACACACACACACACACGCACACACACACACACACACACACACACACACACACTTATATGTATTTTTCCATTTCATTTTCTTTATTTATTTAATCAGTACACCTTTTGTTACAGCTTCATAACTATTACTAATGTTTATATGTGCTACTATCATTATATACTTATTATTCTTTACGATATTTTTGACATTCAAGTTTACCACTTTTCCAGCCTCCTATAGTATCACTATCATATTGTAGTTACAATCACAATTAATAAGAAAATTATTAATATACATATAATTATTAATATACCTATTAGAGTCCATCCTTCCCATAATTTATGCCTTCTATCTCCTTTCTGTTCTTCCTGTCCTCTCCTCTCCCTCCTCCCCTTGGGTTTTTGTTGTTGTTGTTTTCTTTTGTCTTTTTTTTTTTTTTTTTTTTTGTTGTTGTTGTCATGGTATGTGTGTGTGTGTGTGTGTGTGTGTGTGTGTGTGTGTGTGTGTGTGTGTGTGTTTTAATCCCCTTAGTATTAGTATTAATACCTTTAGTATCATTACTATTATTAAAATTGTTGACTGTTTTAATTATTTTTTTCTATTCATTTATACTGCTATCTTATTATTTTTCAATTGTTTATTTATCTATTTATTATTATTATATTTTCATATTTTGCATTTTTCAGGGTTTTTTTTTGTTGTTGTAGCAATTATGTTTCTTTTTTTTTTCTTGAATTTATTTATTAAGATTATTATAAAAATGTATTTTCTAACATATATTTCTGTATCATGCTTTTATTACCTTTACCTTTGCAATAGTTGTTAGCAGTATCATCAGTAATATTATTGTTAATATTGACATCCCGATCACCATCGCCACGAAGACTGTTGCCACAGCAACCATGGTGCTTAAGAACCCTATAACCCACTCTCCTTTCTCCCATACTACAACTGATAATGCCTTATTATCACCAAAAGTAGCAGTAGTAGTAATAAGTATTCATTAGTAGTAGTCTTAATTTATTATTTCAATATTTTGACCGTTATGAGTATTCTTATGAGTAATATAATAATCATCATTACTACCTTGACTCACACATTATCTCCCTTATAACAGTAACAGCCTCGTTTTCATTCAACGCCTGCCAACCTTACGCTGAAGAGTGAAGAGATCGAAGCTGAGTACCAAATTCGTTCATTTTCGTTGTATTATTTGTTTGTGTCTTGTCTGAAGAAGACCTAAGAGGTCGAAACGCGTCATGTTTTGTCTTGTGACTCATTTGTCCATGTTTCTCTTGGCGGTTTGCTAACATTTATTTAAGATTTGTTCCATTTTCAGACGGGAAGTTGACATAAAGCCACTGTTTGCATATGGTACATGATGCAGTTCTTTGACAGCTTTGAGAAGCCATTCTTTGTTGCTGTGAAGGAGAGGAAAAGGTTTGAGGATGTAATTTGAATAGAGTAAGTGGATGATTTTTTTTTCTTTTGAGATTGTTGTGAATCTGGTATTAATGGTAAGTGCCTGTGGTTACCTTCTGTGTTGTTGTAATTCCTTCTTTTTGTTTATAGACACAAACCTAATACACACTGGCCCCCAAAACAAGAAGCCTTCTTGCATAATGCTCCCAAACTCTAGAGTATCTTGTTACATGGTACATGTTTGCTGTGAGGAGCTATGTTTTTTTTCTTTCCGGAGAGAGGCTTTAGTGTGCATACTCCACTTGAGTTTAATGCGCACAAGTTTCCTTCTGTCCCTTGATGTAAATGCTCCAGTCATGTCAGGCAAGAATTAAGAACCTCTGCTGGTCTGGACTCAAGTGAATGACCAAGTACACCATGGTGCATCTGTGGGAGCTGGACTCATCTAATCAATTGTCGATATATTCTTGAAGCATACATTTGTTCAGGTGATTGCATCAGGAAATGCATTTTGCTTTCTTTGTTTTGTTTTTCCATGCTATAGAAATGTGTAACCTTTTTCCAGTATAACACAAATCAGATTGTTTAGCACAGTGAGATGATGTTCTGATCTGGTGGTTTTGTGCTGCCAGCACATTGGCAGTGACACAATGAACATAGATTTGTGTGTGTGTGTGTGTGTGTGTGTGTGTGTGTGTGTGTGTGTGTGTGTGTTACAGATATGTGACAAAGCACCATCTCCTGCCTATAAAGAATCAGGATCAGGTGAAAAACCATTTGCATGTGATGTGTGCAGTAAGACTTTTGCACATTCCAGTTACCTGAGGAGACACAAGATGATTCATACTGGTCAGAAATCATTTGTATGTGATGTTTGCAATAAAACTTTTGCATACAGTACTTACCTGAGGAGACATAAGATGAGACATAGTGGTCAGAAATCATTTGCATGTGATGTGTGCAATAAGACTTTTGCAAATGCTGGTAACTTGAAGACACACAAGCTGATTCATACTGGATGGAAATCATTTGCGTGTGATGTGTGCTTTAGGACATTTATCCAATCATCTCAACTGAAAAGACACAAGATGATCCACACTGGCCAGAAGATGTTTGCATGTGATGTGTGCTGTAAGACTTTTACACATTTATGTAATCTGAAGGTGCACAAGACAATCCATACAGGTAAAAAATCATTTGCATGTGATATGTGCAGTAAGACCTTTATACGGGCAGATAACCTTAAGACACACAAGTTGAACCATACTGGTCAGAAGCCCTATGCATGTGATGTGTGTGGTAAGACTTTTAACCATGCACGAAGCCTAAAGTCACACAATTTAATCCATACTGGTCAGAAGCCCCATGCATGTGATGTGTGCTGTAAGACTTTCAGACGGCCAGATCAACTGAAGGGACACAAAATGGTCCACACTGGTCAGAAACCATTTGGTTGTGATGTGTGCGGTAAGACCTTCAGACAAGCATGTGTCCTTAAGAATCACAAGTTGATCCATACTGGTCAGAAGCCCTATGCATGTGATGTGTGCGGTAAGACTTTTATCCATGCACATGGCCTAAAGTCACACAATTTGATTCACACTGGTCAGAAACCATTTGCATGTGATGTGTGCAGTAAGACTTTTTCACATTTAACTAGCCTGAAGATGCACAAGACAATCCATACAGGTCAGAAACCGGCATGTGATGTGTGTGGTAAGACTTTTAACCATGCAGCTAGCCTAAAAAGACACAATTTGATCCATACTGGTCAGAAGCCCCATGCATGTGATGTGTGCTGTAAGACTTTTAGAGTGGTACGTAGCTTGAATCGACACAAGATGATCCACACAGGTCAGAAATTGTTTGTATGTGATGTTTGCAACGAGACTTTCACAAAGGCAGGCAGCTTGAAGGTGCACAAGATGATCCATACTGGCCAAAAACCATTTGCATGTGATTTGTGCAATAAGACTTTTAGACAGTTAGGTGATCTGAAGATGCACAAGATGATCCACACTGGTCTGAAACCATTTGTATGTGCTGTGTGCAGTAAAACTTTTAGACGGTCATATCAACTGAAGAGACACAAAATGATCCATAGTGTCAGAAATCATTTGCAGTGACTGTGCATGTCACTAAAGACATGCAGGATGATCCATAGAGGTCAGAAATCGTACACATGCGTTGTCCTTGTATGACTTTTAGTTACATGGGCACATCATCTGAAGACACAGGATTATTCATACTGATCAGAAATCATTTGTATGTGATGCGTGGAGTAAGACTTCTACAGGGACATGTCACATGAGTCTTCAGACACTCAAGATGATCCATACTGGTCAGAAATCAATCTGTCATGACTAGTGATTCGATGTGTGTCATGAACGGAATTGGAACATGTATTGCATGTAATGATGTTAGAAAAAATATGGATAAATGTTTTGGTGAATATTTGCACTTGTTAGACCAGAAAAAGGAGAATCTTTTCCTGCATTTTTAATCCATACCAGCCATTTGTTTGATCGGTGGATTGATTTGTCCGGTACTGAAAAAACTATTCTCCAAACTGTGTCTAAGGATTTAGCTGTTTTTCTCAAGGAACGATCTAGTAAGACTGCAGAAGAAATGTGTAAACTCGCTGATCAGTCTCGCGCTGCTCATCCAGAGAAGCAGTTCGGGAAAAAATCCAATGACGTATTTGAGGCAAATGTTGCTTCTCCTGGACATTTTAGTCCAGGAAATCAATTTCAGTCAAGCAGACGGAATGCTTTCAGAGGATATTCTAACTTTTCTCAGAGAGGGTCGCAGGACCAAACCCAGTTTAATTGTGCGGTTCCTTACTCTTTTCCGCGAGGAACTTCTCCCCGGCATCCAGATCGGTCATTCGGACCAGGTCGTGGTCGTTGACAAGTTAGCGGCCATGGTGGTGCATTAGATGTTGCGGATATTCATTGCTGGCACTGTGGGTGCAAATTTCATAAATGTAATGAGTGTCCATATGTTAAACAACAACTCATGAAACAAGCAAATGTGAGCGTACGTACACCAAATAAAACCCCCAATCAAGATAATAATAATAATAATGAATACTTATATAGCGCCTATTCTCGGCTAGAGACCAAGCTCTAAGCGCTTTACAATCCACACTCGTTTACACAACGGGCTGCCTACCTGGGTAGTGCCGACTGAAGAGCTGCCAGCTGGCGCTTCATTCAGTCGTTTCCCGTGTCATACAGTCAATATCGTCCAATATCGTTCACTCAATATCCTTGCTTCCTCCGTTCTTTCAATTTCTCACGCAGGGTGCATGCTATGTGTAACGTGTCATCCATACCAACGGCCAAACTGGCCTTCTCTTCCGAAAGTTGGTGATGGGATTTTACGTGTGTGCAAGATGTTATGCGTGCGTTCACACACGGAACCTCGGTTTATAGTCTCATTCGAAGGACTGTATGGGGAATGGAGTCAGAACCAATGTTAACTCCGAGGGAAAAATCCCCCTGTACCGAAATTCGAACCCGTAACCTCAGGATCACGAGTCCGGCGCTCTACCAACTGAGCTATTCCGGCCCCCTAAGATACCCAGAATGTATTGGTTTCTGACAGTGATGTCAAGGGACGACCAGTACACAGGTGAAACACAAGACTGTTGTTCTTTCGGGGGCAAGATAGAGTCTTTCCCTTTGGCATATGTCCCCGACCATATTACACAGGTGAGTTGACTGCTTGTGTTATTGATGAACCAGTCACTGATCTTATTTTAGGCAATCTCGCGGGTGTTTCAACATCTTGTAGTGGTCAAGGTGGGTCTTTTGTGCCATATACAGTAAGCACTCAGTTGCAAGAGAAGAGAGAGAAAGATGGTCCAAAAACTATTCATGTACCTACCATGCCCAAATTGGATGTAACTCCTGAAAAGTTGATACACCTACAGGAAGCTGATTCTACATTAACCCATTTGTTTCAGAAGATTGTTGCTGACGTGCCTGAGCGGGTGAATGATGTGTATATGTGCGAAGGAATGATGTATTGTTTGTACCCTAAAGATGGTCATGTGGAACAAATTGATGTTTCCATGCCTAGAAAACATAGAATCATGTGCAGTCTGCAACACTGTGTCATGCAAACACAGTGTTGCAGACTGCACATGATTCTATGTTTTCAGGACACTGTGGGGTAAAACGTATTCTTCAACGTGTGTTGTCCTCGTTCTTTTGGCCTGGTGTCAGTGCACATGCTTCTAAATACTGTCAGTCATGTGATGTCTGTCAAAAGACGATCCCAAAAGGTCATGTACCATGTGCCCCTTTACAGCGCATGCCAGTCATTACTGAACCATTCAGTCGTGTTGCCATTGATCTAGTAGGATCGTTTTGAGTGTCAAATTCAGGGTGTTGGTATGTATTGACAGTCGTAGATGTTGCCACTCGGCACCCTGAAGCGGTACCGCTGAAGAAGATAGATACTATTTCCGTGGCAGAAGCATTACTCTCAGTCTTTTCAAGGATGGGTCTTCCTGACGAAATTTTGTCAGATTGTGGATCACAGTTTGTGTCAGATCTCATGAAGGAAATTTTCCGGTTACTTTTTATTTCATCATATATAACAACTCCCTATCCCCTCAATCCAGTGGTCTCGTTGAGAGATTTAATGGAACGTTGAAAACCATGTTGAAAAAAGAGAGTATGGAGAGACCATCTGATTGGGACAGGTATATTCCAGCTTTCCTTTTTGCCTACAGGGAATTACCAAATGAAAGTACAGGTTTTTCACCGTTTGAACTATTTTTTGGACATTCACCTAGAGGTCCTATTAGCATTCTTGCCAAGTCATGTTCTAGATCCATGTTACCCAAGAGGAAAAGAATGTGTTTGATTATGTTTTCTCCTTACAAAACTGCATTAGTGATACATGTCATACCGCTCATGAGAACGCATACAGAACTGCCACAATTCATAAACATTATGCTGACCGTGATGCTAAGATGCGTTCATTTTCTGTGGGTGACAGTGTTTTGGTGTTGCTAAAGGATGATAAAAGCAAAATGCGTGTTATGTGGAAGGGCCCATATGTCATTCTTGGAAAATGTTCTGATGTTAACTACAAAATTGACATGAATGGGGTATCAAAGGTGTTCCACATCAGTATGTTGAAACTATATTTCGACATGGAGTGCACTGCAGACCTCCCAGAATGGAAGAGTCACCCAGAGATCATCAGCAAGAGTGGCATGAGACCAGACATAGTAGTCCACTCTAAGTCAACCAAGCAGCTGATCATGATCGAGCTCACGGTGCCATATGAGAACAGAATGGAGGCAGCTGAAATCTACAAGACTGAAAAGTATGCTGATCTGGCAAACAGCCTGAGAAGAGAAGGCTATCAGGTCAAAGTCCTCACTGCAGAAATTGGAGCTAGGGGATTTGTAGGAACGTCTGCATACAGCCTCATGAAACAGCTCTCAGTTGCAGGGAGGGAAAAAACCAGAGCCCTGAAAGCAATGGCAGAAGCGGCAGAGAGGTGTTCAAGCTGGATCTGGTCAAGGAGGAACAAAAGTGAACTTCATAAGGCTTAAATTTCCTACAAATATCAGGTGTCCCTGTGGCTCAGTGGTTAAAGCGCGAGTCATTAAGTGGAAAATGAGCATGTCCAGAGGGTCATGGGTTCGAATCCCAGCCATGGCTCGTCCCAAGATGGGAAAAAAAAAAAAAAAAAGGGGGCAGCAGAGGGACATCCGGAGTCATGAACCGGGTGTGGCCCAACCCCCCTAGAGTGTCAGGAGATAAGGGCCGAAACACTTGCTTGAAGGGGGCTTCTCTTCTGAGGACTCTCTGCTGCCACGCTCTCCACGAGTTTCTTTCTACCGACAGGTCAAATATTGCAATCGACAAAGCAAGTGAGAAAAAAGACTCTGGTGGTGATATGCATGTATCTGCTCTGAACTATGACATTGCTGACATATTACCAGTGGAATGTGTGATTACTTCTTCCAATTGTAATGTGCATTTCAAAAGACTTAAACATGTGTGGCTCAAGATGGACCTAATGTGCAGATAGCCTCAGTGGGTGTCGTGCAAGATGGTGGTGAGGAGGTATTTCGTTACCTACTTTATCTGTGCAGGGAGAAACACATGAAGATCGATGATAATCTGACAACAACTCAAATAACACAGTTGAGAGAATTGTTACATGATTTCAAGGATGTTCTCACGGATAAACCTGGGAATACTGTGGGAGTGGAACCTCATAAAATTCAATTGACCATGGTTATTCCTATGCGTGTCAGATCATTTCCTTTAACCTTTGCTAAGAAGCAGGTGATTGAAAGAGAAGTGCAGGTGATGCTTGATCTGGGTGTAATTGAGAAATCTACTTCCCCATATTCTGCTCTAGTTGTCTAAGTATCCAAACTAGATGGTTCAGTGAGATTTTGTGTCGATTATAGAGCACTGAACAAAGTCACAGTTTTTGATTCTAAACTGATACCTGATGTTGAAGATTTGTTTTGCCAGTTGTCACAAGGGAAGTATTTTGTGAAAATTGACCTTACTAAAGGTTACTGGCAGATTCCTATGGCAGAAGAAGATAAAATCAAGACAGCATTTCAAACCCCATCTGGTCTATTTCACTTTGTACGTATGCCTTTTGGACTGCAGAATGCTCCTGCAACTTTTGCCAGAATGATGCGTAGCTAAACTTGCATGAGATTTCTGCAGTCAGTTTTTTGGATGATATTCTGTTGGCAGTGAAGTCCTGGAGTGCGCTGCTTTTTTCTTTGCGCGAGGTTTTGTTGCGACTTCGGTCCTTTGGACCACAGACATAGAAAAAGAGAGACTGCTCAAGAGAGACAACCTTTGAAGCCGCAGACCAAGAGTTAGGTCCCCTGCTTAGTAACCCCTCGGTACAGTTCTGCCATATGCTCAGTTGCTGACTGTAGCTCAGTAACTCGGAAGAGAACACGGTTCTACGGTGCCTGGACCTGGATTCTGCCCGCGGTGTGTGTGTGTGTGTGTGTGTGTGTGTGTGTGTGTGTGTGTGTGTGTGTGTGTGAAAAGAATTCGTACATATTTGCTACAGCTGAGTTTCACAAAAAGATCTCATTATTTTCGATCGACAGAACCCAAGGCATTGTGTGTGTGTGTGTGTGTGTGTGTGTGTGTGTGTGTGTGTGTGTGTGTGTGTGTGCATGCATCTGTGTGTGTGTGTGTGTGTGTGTGTGTGTGTGCATGCATCTGTGTGTGTGTGTGTGTGTGTGTGTGTGTGTGTGTGTGTGCGTGCGTGCATGTGAGTGTGCATGTGTGTGTGTGCATGTGTCTGTGTGTGTGTCCTGCCGCCACTCAGTTGCCTGTTTACCGGTAAAGTCTTGAACAGTCTTCAGCGGACAATAAGCATACCCCCCCTCTCTCTCTCTCTCTCTCTCTCTCTCTCTCTCTCTCTCTCTGCTTGCGTTCACTGTGTAGGCGGATACTGACATACATCAGAAAGCATACACGAGGAAAGAGTCTAATTGTCATGAGTTCATTTGTGCTTGAACAGTATCAGTGTTGAAACTTGTTTTCGGATTTTGATCCCTGTCTGCACATCAGTTTCTGCTTTTGCCAGATGGTGGAAGATGATTTTTGTGTAGCTGAATGAAATTGTCTTAATGAGCTTGAAGATATGATTTTCCTCCATGGAGGTATCCAAGTCGTGGTTGCTCAGGGTGAAAAACACTTTGTTGTGAAGCTGTGAAAGAACTGTTGTTGCAATTACTGATGGAATTCCTGGACCTTGGGGCAGTCTGTTGTTCGTGGCATGCAGAATCTTCCTGATGTTGTGATCAGTTTCTGCACAGACAGCAACAACGTCAGGAGAAGGCTTCAAAAGACCGCTTTTATCTTTCAGTCTGATGAATAGGTGAGTCTGGCTGTCTCCGGCACACAGAGCTCTGCAACATCTTTGGCAGAAAATCTGTCGTTTTACCATCCTGCACACAAATCCAGTGGTGTACGACACCACAGCAAAATTTAACTCACTGGAGCATGTGGTGATTTGTGCTGTTTGCTGAATCTCTGACTCTGAGAGATCCTCGATGTCATCACGGCACTGAACAGTCAGATCGTATTTCCTGGCGAGGCTGACGTCGGAGACTGTAACACCACTGTCGTCAGTACCTGCACAAGGTTGTGCTTCCAGTATACGAGTAGAGTCCAGTTGCTTGCAATTTCCCCCACTGGCCTTTATGTTGTGGTGCATTAAGAGGCGCTTATAGGCTGCTGAAAACTGCTGAGCTGTTGGGTTGTTGTTGGCTCTGCCCGAAGCACGAATTGAGCAGAAAAATAGCTCAAGATGGTCCTGACTCATCTTATAGGTGAGCAGATACTTCAAGGGCGCACCTTTGCAAGCCACATAAGTTTCAAACAGACCTCTGATACTTTTAATGCATGCGAAAAAGCCGACAAAAGCTGTCTTTCGTCTGGACTGAACAGGTGGCGTGCCTGTCTGATCTTGAAGGCCAGAGATGTATTCTTCTGCCTCTGTCAGTTACGGTCCCCACTGTTCAATGTTTCCTAGCCTCAATGGTGTCTTGAACCCTTTTGCGAGTGGGTGCCTTGAGTTGAGGATGTCAAACAGTTTGTCAAAAATTCGTATGAACTTGACTGTTCCCTCAGATGCCAGGAAAGGCCTGCTGTCCTCTTCAGAGCCTAAAGTCTTTGCAAACTCTATTGCATCTGCAACGGAATTGCTCAGGGTTTGAGCCGCCATGTTGACTTTCTTCTGTTTGTGGTACTGGATGTGTGCCATTCTCAGTTTATTGGCCAGGTGAAGGCCTTGTTTCTGTTGCAGTTCATTCAGTGCAACTATCTGATCCCAGCGAATCAATTCACCGTCTTTGTCGGCAAGTACTTTCATGTCTCCTAAGGTGTTTCTGGCCAGCTTCAGCATATGACATGAGTCCAACATGACATATACACGTTGGGTAGGATCACATGGGTGTTCAAAGGATGGATCCATGTTTTCCAGATCAAGGCAAGCACCAAGGTACCGCAGCATGGAAAAATGGCAAGAAGGTCCATCACATGTGAGAGATACACCTATGACACCAGTGTCGTAGAGGCGTTCGATGCATGACTGAATTAAGTTGGCCCTTTCATCCCCTGTTAAGCCATTGATCAGGAAGTATCCACAAGGGATTTTCCAACTGTCATTCAAGGCAACCGCCATTATGACAAGAGCATCTTTCGCCAAGGGTGCCGAGTCATCAAAGTCGTCGTTGCCAACAGCAACATATCCATGGACATCTCATCCAACATAAGGGCAGTCATCACCTTTCTGCCCTTGCTCTCTGCCTCGTCCACTCTGTGCTTTAGTGCTGAGAATGCAGACGGCGTGAACCCTGGTGAGCCTGGAATAGAGCTGTACCAACGTCGTATCACTGATGGATGTGACAGCGCCAGTTTGAATGTTTCACGCACAAAGTTGTATGCTTTTGTTGAATAAAACTGAAGCGTTATGGCAAAGGATTTCAGCTCATCAGGGTATGTGGCATTCTTTCCATGTTTCTCATTCAAAGCCCTTTCCAAAAGCTGTCTTGGTGCCCCAGAAAATCTTTCCAAAACGTCCTCACAGCCTCTTGAAAGAAGACCTCGCTTTTTCAACATTGTTATTATATCATGGATTGTCGTTATCTTGCTTTGGAGACAACGTACTTTTTGATGACTGATTTTGAGTTTTTTTTCTGCAAGGTAGAGTTCCTGTCAATCGACTCTTCTAAGCGCCTTTTCAGCTTCCGGGGAGATGACATAGATAACACGTGATATGTGTGGTCTGTAGCTGTCGACAATCCAGCAAGGTTTTCTCCAGAAGGTCCTGCTTCCTCAACATGGTCTCTTGACAAGCTGCCTTTCTCAGCAGAATCCATGGGCATGGGCGTCCACTGTCCTTGGCTTTGGAGGTTTCCTGGTTGGCTTCGAATCTTAAGAAAAACAGAGGTAGAGTTCCTTTGCGTGACTCTGTACTCAATACCATCTTGATTTCTCTCTCTCTCTCTCTCTCTCTCTCTCTCTCTCTCTCTCTCTCTCTCTCTCTCTCTCTCTCTCTCGCTCTTTCTCTCTCTCTCTCACTCACACACACACACACACACACACACACACACACACACACACACACACACACACACACACACACAAACAAAGAGAGAGAGACAGGTACACAGAGAGCTAGTGAGAGAGGGAGAGGAGGGAGGAGAGAGAGAGAGGAGAACGAGAGAGAGAAAGAGAGAGGGGGGAGAGAGAGAGAGAAGAAAAAGAAAAAGCGAGAGAGAGGGGGAGGAGAGAGAAAAAGAGAGAGGGAGGGGGAAGGAGAGAGAGAGATATGGAAGGCTTTATTCAGTTAAAAAAAATATATATATATGCTAGGGTTTTATTAAGTAACAGAAAAACAACAAACAAACAAACAAAATTACTGCAAATAGCATTTAGGTAATCTTAAAAACAAAAATACTTCCCTGACCAAGCTTTTGTGTTTCTCTGCAAATCTAGTACTGTTGTTCAGTTTTGAAGGGCCGGGGTGGAAAGGGTATGGTAGAACTGGATGGGGAAAAAAGTCTACAGTCTCCGTAGGCCAGTATCCCATGCTCCTTATAGCCTATTTGAACTGGGTTTTTTTTTTTTAATGCAAACACCCCCCCCCCCCCCCACCACCACCACCACCCCACCCCCACCCCCACCCCCTTTTCCCCTAAAACTGAACGGTTGTACATCTACCTACTTCAGTATTTTTGCTCAAGGAAGCCTAATCAAAACTTTTTTCTTTACCTTCTGTAAATGCTTAGGGAAATCAAAACTTGTTGGCACTGCATCAGGTAAAAGCCATTGTAAAATAGGTGTGCCTCAAAATGTGCTGAGCACAGGATAGCGCTCTTCGAAGGGGTGTACTTGTCTCTCCTCATGTTCTGGAGCCATTTCTGCAGAAGTTCTGGCTGCTTCACGGGAATCTGAAAATTGTTAGGTGAAGAATGAGGGTTCCAAAGATACAAGTGCGAGAAAAATATTCTTGTAATCAGCAATTCACCTCATCAGTTTGATAACATGTTAAGTTGTGAATAACAAAATGTACAGTGCCAGAGAACACACACACACACACACACACACACACACACACACACACACACACCACGAATACTGAAAGGATGCGAGCACTGCCAGATGTGTCTACGAATTCTTGGAAGCTATTTCGTCTACGAATTCTGGGAAGCTATTTCACATCTACTTTCTGTTTTGCTTTGGCTCGTGACCGCCCGATATTGAGCTTGATGCACATAAAAATGTGAGTTGAAAACAATGGATAACTAAATAAAGTGAAGAAACAACCTTTGCACTCACTTATGAAAACTGATTCCACTGTCTCTGTCCTCCTTATTGCACTTTCTGGAGCAATTTATTGCCGCACAGCAAGGCATGTTCTCTTCCTGTCATTGGCCGCAGCGAGCTGACGGGGAAACTAAGCAGGGGACATAACTGCGTGCAGTGGCTTCAGCTCTCCCTTCAGCGAGAGTTAGGAGTGCCGCAATCCCTTTATTTTAACATTCGTGCTTTGGACTCACTGCGCACCCATCAAAAATCATGGCAGGATTCCAGAACTTGAGTTCCTCTGACATACCCTTTCAGTCGGATCGATGCGACCAGAAAAAAAAAAGAAAATAGATAAGATTTTGGCAGTAAAAACCCCTTGTTCCAAAAAAAAAGGTTCGCTCGCTTATAGGTCTGCTTTCTTACTATAGGTGTTAAGTGCCAAATTTTGCAACTCTGACCGCGCCTTTGACAGACTTGACGAAGAGTCCTAAACGTACTGCAGTGACCTGGACAGCTGAATGTCAGGCAGCTTTGAAAGTAGTACAAGCCATTTTGAATGGCTTCCCTGTACGATTGTCACCAGATCTGCCAAAAGACTTTGTGGTGCGAACGGATCCGAGTTCCTCAGGAATGGGGGCTGCATTGTTGCAGTTTCATGAGGACTTGCAATGTCCGGTGCAATTTGCCAGCAAAAAGTTAACACAATCGCAGGCCAAATACTCTACCATTGAGAGAGAATGTTTAGCGATTGTGTGGGCATTGTCAAAATTTGAACGCTTTCTGTCAGGTCATACTTTCATCCTGCTGACCGATCATCGACCTTTGACATTTTTGAAAGCGTCACAAACCAAAAACAGTCGCTTGTTACGGTGGTCTCTGATGATCCAGGAATTTTGTTTCAAAGTTGAACCTATTGCTGGTACCACCAGTGTCTTGGCTGACCTTCTTTCTAGACAGTAAGTCGAAGGCAGACAAAGAAAACTGAAAAAAAAAAAGTTAAAACTATGCAGATTCAGATTATGTATGCAAAGTTTATAAACATAATATGTTGTTGTTCTGTTCATTTTTGCTCTGTGTATGTATATGATGATAAGGCTTCTTAATGCATGGAGTATTTATATGTCTGTGTTACTTTGAAATGATTTGTTATTGGGTATTGTACTGCGAACTGCAGTTATATGTCTTTGGAAAAAAATGTATCTTGCTATCTTTTTTTCATTATGAATATGTATTCTGGACTGGTGTATGTCTGGAACCTTGATGTGGTATTTCATTTTGATATACATATACTGAGAATGTAATACTTATTTTTTTTCAAATCATTGATGATAATGAATTTGATGATGATGTTACTAACTTGATTCATCAATTTTTTTCATCGGAGGTTGGGGATGTCATGACTAGTGATTCGATGTGTGTCCTGAACGAAATTGGAACATGTATTTGATGTAATGATGTTGGAAAAAATATGGATAAATGTTTAGGTGAATATTTGCGCTTGTGGTGTAGGACCACGCTGTTTGTACAGCTGTGTGAAAAAAATCAAATTATTGTGTGACACCTCGTAAGTGAACATGATTTGGATTGGATAGGACGCTGAGGGTTTGAATTACGAGTGAAACTCACTTTCGTGTGACTGAGTGAATAACAATTTTTGAATCAGACCTGGGGATGGTTTGGACAAGAGCAGACGCCGGATTCTTATTGTTAACCCTTGTGGGGTTAAGGGACTTTAACTCCCTTTGGCGTCTAGTTTGTAGTATTGCCTGTTAGGCAGAACAACCCTTGGGAGGTTGTGAAAGTAGGAGGTCAGCGATGTCCTGTGACCTGTGAGAGGTCGGAAGTGTAATTGCAGGCAGAAGCCTGCTAGGGCATTATCTTAGTGCTTGTTCCCTAGAGAACACCTCAGCGTCCGAGCCTAGAGTGGCAGCCTCCCCTGAACAGTCTGGAAGAAGACCGTTCTTACCCAGCAACATTTAGTCTTGGATGACTGGAGTCATAGTGTTGAAAGAGTGAACGTGGAAAAGAAGAAAGTATTTTCTCATGATATATTAATTAAGAGTGAAAGTGGAAAAGAAGAAAGTATTTTTTGTCATGATATATTACTTAAGAGTGAAAGTGGAAAAGAAGAAAGTATTTTGTCATGATATATTAATTTGGAAAGAGAAGATAGGAGTGTCATGAAATATTGATTTGATTTATGTATGTATTCATTTTGACTTTGACAGTTATTATATTGAAAAGGAGTGTTTAAAAACAAAGGTTTGGTCTGTTAGTGTTCCTTTGAATGAATGGAGTAGATGTGTGTGCATGGAGTTAGCATGCTGAGTTCATGACCGAGAGTGTGCGAACGTGGTGTGTGACGCAATCGCATGTTACATGTGGACTTAGACTTTTACAAAGGGTATGTCAACAGAAGGCAAAGAGGACTATCTATTCAATGTAGAATGTATCACATGAAGACAAAGAGGATTATCTATACCAGATTCAGAAACAAAAACAACAGATGTAGTGTCAAAACGTCATGGTAAAAGATCTTTGTTGATGAATCTCCCTTCTAGTGCATGTCAACGTGAGGGTCAGATAGAATTAGAGGGGGGTGGTGATGGGGAAATTCTTTTATTTGTCTGTACTTTTACTTTTTCACATACTTTTTTGGGGAGGGGGAAGAGTTTGGGGGAGGGGGGGGCGCAGGTAACCTTCTCTCAAAATGTCTGTTACTCTTTCTCCTTTTGAATTTTAGTTTATCATGTTTTATTTTTCATAACTTACAATCTTGTGCATGTGCACGGGATTAATTCAAATTGAATGCAGGTGTGTTTGTACAGGTATAGCATACATGTGTGCTTGCACAAGGTCTTGTAAATTGAGATTGCATGTGGCATGTGTGCATACAACATTACAAGCTTATTCCTGTATGTGCATGCCTTCGTATGTATATTCTAAGTTTGTTGTTGTTGTTCACAATCTTTGGCAAACTTTCATTTTATACATGTTTGGATGTATTGTTCACAAATTACGACGATCATCCACAAAATGATCGAAAGAGAGAAGAGAGAGAGAGAGAGAGAGAGAGAGAGAGAGAGAGAGGGGAGAGAGAGATGAAATGAATATTCAACAGGGCCATCGCTTGATTTGAAATGTTAGATATGTAACAGACGAAAACAGAAAGGTGGAGGGAAGGGAATGGATGTGAAATGTTGGTGTGCAGCAGTAATCGTACTCGTTGCTCCAGATATGATAAACCAACAAGGGGGAGGTAAGGACAGAGGGATAAGGTGAGGAGCAGGAGGGGTGAAGCAGCGGTGAAGATGGTGGATCCCACTCAAGCTGGGAACATAAAGACAGAGCAAGTCAGTCAGCTGTGATGTTCTAATTACAGTATGCGAGGAGATGATAGTGCCAGAAAGAACACGGAACTGAATGTGGTGAATAGCATGGCTAACAAAATGAGCAACATTGCAAACTGGCAAAGGAACAGTATGATTACAGATAATTGAAAATGAAATAAAAGTATTAGAAGGTTTTAACCATTTGTCTCATATTTGTCTGATATTAATACTTGTCTAATGTTATGCATACTCTTACCCAATATAACTCTGTGGTGACCTTGTGTAAGTCAGACACACAAAATCCATTTAGATAATGGGCTGAGAGTTCAGTCTAGCACCAGTTCTTCAGTAGCACTGTTCCTAAAAAAAAAAAAAAAAACCACATCCTGCAAAACGACTGGTCTTCAGGGCGACTGGGCAGCCTTCTTCGTGCTCTGATGGCAATGGTCAAGTGCCACGTGAGGCCGCCTCAAAGAGGGAGCAGGAGGGACATTGCAGGAGTGCTGCATGATTCCCTTCTGTTGTCCTCTCTGACTAGTCAAGAGTTTTAAAGCAAAAAAATCACCTTTTGAAACACATTTGAAATTTCACATGCATATTTGCCCTTTGAAATATATATAATTACACACACACACACACACACACACACACACACATATATATATATATATAAGAGAGAGAGATAGATAGATAGATAGATAGATATATAGATAGATATATATATATATATTGTTCAAAAAAAGTTAAGGACCAACATTGAGAATGCGCAAAAACTTTTAAAAATTCACAAAAATTCAATTGTACCCCCTTTGTGGTCCAAACAAATTGAACCACACGCACAAATTGATAGTGAATGCGGCAACTGCAATTTTGTGGCACACATTTCTCACGCGCCTTGAAAAACGAGTGTCGCGACTTGTCATTTTTGGAACAAATTGGGGTGAATTTCTGATGTTTGGGATCCGAGGAGCATGTGCTGAATCAAAATCATGTGAAGCACGAGCTAAATCAGGCTGTAGGTCATAAAATATGCTCAACCAAATGTCTTTAAAAGCCACTGTACTGGCGAAAAATGCAGTGCAACAGCATGCCTCCACGACGAAGACTGAACGAGCTGGATCGAGGAAGAGCAATAGGATGGCTCCAAGAAGGAGTTGCAGTCCGGGAAGTGGCACGGAGACTTGGGATATCACACTCTGTTGTTATCAGACTCAGACAATGCTTTCAAGACACAGGAGAGTGCAAGAACGACCACGCTCTGGTCGACCCAGAATAACAACACCACGAGAGGACCGATACATTGAAAGGCAGGCCACACAAGAAAGAACAGCAAGTGCAAACAACATCAGACGTCGCCTTAGAGATGCCACCAACACTGTTGTCAGTGATCAGACTATACGAAACCGCCTACACGCCGCTAACCTCCATGCTCGATGACCAGCCATAAGACCTCGTTTGACTGATGCCCACAGAGCAGCACGCCGAGTATGGTGCACACAGCACGTGAGATGTACACATGAACAGTGGGCTAACGTGATGTTTACAGACGAGTCGCGGTTCTGCCTGGATCCCACCGATAGACGGAACAGGGTATGGAGACGCCGTGGGGAGCGTTTTGCAGAAGAAGCTGTCCCGGAAAGGAACCGCCATGGTGGGGGATCCGTTATTATTTGGGGCGGCATACACACATGCTACAGAACGGTTCTCTACAATGTGGCAGGGAACTTGAATGGTTTTCGCTACCAAACAGAGATTTTGCAACCCCTGGTGCTGCCAGCCCTTCAACAGCTTGGACCTCAGGCAGTCTTTCAAGACGACAATGCACGGCCCCATCGCACCAGAGCACTAAACACGTTTCTCCAAGCTGCTGGTGTCAACAGAATGCAGTGGCCCGCAAACAGCCCAGACCTGAACCCCATCGAACATCTTCGGGATGAGCTGGGCCGGAGACTGCAGCAGCGTCGTCCTCCTCCTGCTAACCTGGGTCAGCTGTTTGAGTCACTCCAGCAGGAGTGGGCTGCTGTCCCCCAGGCCTTTCTGCGCACACTGGTGAACTCCATGCGACAATGCTGCCTTGAATGCCTTGCCAATAACGGGGGACACACACGTTATTAACCGTGACATTGAACAAACACTCCTCCTGTGACTTTCAAATTTGGGGTGGGGGTGTTTGTACTGCGCTCGATTCCAGTTTGTTGATTCCTCGGACTTGTCATTGTCTTTACACACTTTTCACATATTCAATAAATTCATGTTACACTTGGACATTGATCACTTCCCAATTTTCTTTTTTATAAGCCAGTGAAATGTTGGTCCTTAACTTTTTTTTAACAGTATAGAGAGAGAGAGAGACAGAGAGAGAGAGAGAGAGAGAGAGAGAGAGAGAGAGAGAGAGAGAGACAAAAAGAAAACACAACAAGCTGGATTTAGTTTCCAAATATTTCGAGGCCTTGAGACCTCTTCCTCAGTGGGACCTTTAATGACGAAATGTATCCTTCCATGCAGATTAATACGTCACAGATAAAACTACGTCATAGGTTAAGAGACCCCCCCCCCCCCCCCAAAAAAAAAAAAAATCAGAGGCCGTGTTACACAAGGAAAACGTTTCAACTGAGCAAAAAACTAGAGAAAACAAGATTACGACAGAACTTGGATCCAATTGATCACTCTCCCTCTCTCTCCACCACCCCCCCACCCCCCACCCCACCCCACAGTATATATCCAAGTCCATGGTAACAGATTAGGCCCAGATGCTGTATATTCTCAGTTACACTCATTATGACCTGAAAAACTTGGTTTTTCCAGGCCAAGGTTTTCGCAGTCAGGCAGCGCTTCGTTGCTGACCATTCCAAATTTCCAGGGGCCTGCAACACAGCTAGTCCTATCGTCAGCCACAGTGGTTGGAAGGTTGGCTGTGCTACCCCACGTTGACCTTTCACATCAACACCGTCGGAGGGAGATCTACCACCTCTCCCGTAACACTCGCTGCTGTAGGCTACCAACTGGCAGTGAGTGTGTGATGAGAAGTCAGTTTACCTGTAGCCCCTTTCATAGTCTGCCACTGGACCACAAAGATGGTAACCAGAGCGACACTCAAATTGGTCCCCACAGCAGCGGTTTGAGCCTCATCCTTGCTAATTGATTTGTTATTAAATCTATATTTCTCTGCAATGCTGTCACGGGACTAAACTGCCGAGTGATACGAATCACTTTATTGGTCTGTATACTTATTTAGTGACTTATGTTTAAAGCACTTTAAGAGGCATCTTCTACAAATTTTTTGTGTGCAAAAAATGCAAGTTGTTTCCCCAAACGAAACTAACCCAGTTGAATTATGAAACTACCATTTAAGAACTGGATTTAGATTAAATCTATCAATGTGCAGTGTGTCGGGCTTGTTTTGCAGTGTGTATGAAACCAGTGTTGATGTTCTTGGGTGGAGAAATAATGAAAATGAATAAATGAATATGAAATTGCTATTACTTTGTGCTTTTATTCTCCTAGGTTTGTTTCTGAGTCTCCACATTGTAAGTTCAGTATCAAATTCAGTCGTTCATGTGTTTATCCCATTCTCTATCATGTTAAAGTGCACATGATTGTAGTTAACCTTTCCTTCAATTGTTACCTATTTTTGCATTTTCCATAGATTTTCACTCACTTCCCTACCTCGCCCCCCCCCCCCCCCCCCCCCACACACACACACACAAACACAAACACCACTCACACGCAATCATGTCTCTCAATCTTGATAAACAACTCTTACATTTTCACACAAACGCACGCACGCACACGCGCGTGTGTGTACACATTTACACACATAGAGTGTTTATAATGTAGTTGATTCAACCATCAATCCGTACTGGATAGAAAATGACCCACAGGGAATGCTAGAGCCTAACAGAGTTCTGGAATTGCTGTTGTTTGAATTTTTAGCTGGAATTTGTCATCGTTGTGCTGAAAAAGAAACTTTGCCTTTTTTGCAACATGGAAAAAAATCTGTTTCAAGCTGACTTGTAGAAATGCAAACGAAATAGTGCACAGAAGTCTTCACCGGTGGAGTCGGGGTTCCAGTCACTGCAGAGGACATAGAGATGGCGCACCGCTCAGGTCGACCCGGCACCGGCAGACCACGGCCCATACTGGTGAGGTTCTTCTCCCGTCAGAAGAAAGGGGTGTGCTGGAGAACCAAAGAAAGCTGAAGCAAACTGGTGTGTCAGTTTCCGAGGACTTGATGAAGGCCAATTACAATCTGTTGATGAACGCCAATAAGCATTCAGCAACCCTCTCGGCATGGCCGTCAAATGGGAAAATGGTGGCCAAACTAAAAAATGGCAGGACTTTGAAACTGGACATAAACAGTGACTTGGATACAGTTTTCGCAAAAGCCATGGTCTAAAGAAAGGTAAAAAAAAAAAAATTATAAAAAAAAAATAAAACAAAGGAGAGGGAAGGGGGTAGAAGAGGTGTGTGTGTGTGTGTGTGTGTGTGTGTGTGTGTGTGTGTGTGTGTGTGTGTGTGTGTGTGTGTGTGCATATATACCTATGTGTATGTGTGTGTGTTTAAAAAAAGTACAGACATGGATGGATTCATTCTTTTGTGTGTGCCAATGTGTGAAATGTTTTGCATATTTATATATAGCGTTAGCATATTTATAGCATGTATATGGTCATGTTGAAGTTGGTGGTTATATATTTCATATTGTATGTTTCATGTCTTTCCTAGAGAGAGGGGGGAGAGAAAGGAAAAAAGAAAAGAAGGGGGGGGGGGGGGGGGGGGGGGGGGGAGAGACGGAATGAACGGTAAAAGAATGTTTTGCATGATATCCTTTTCTACCCCCTCCTCTTCAACTCAGGCGTAACCTTGTGCCGGTGTCGTATATAATACTGTCGCCGTGGAATTGTATCGCAGCGACAGCATTTCACGTGAAATATTGTTGCAGCGACAGTATTTTCTGGAAAAAAAATTGTCACGCGACAACTTTTCACAAAAAAATGTCCTATAGAATATTGTAGCTGTCCATGAAATACTGTCGCTCGAAATTTTGCGACAGGACACAGTGAAATATTGTAGTCAGTGAATGCTGTCGCTTGTGACACATTTTCACGTGAAATCTTACTGCTAGAGTTAACATTTCCTGTGAGATTTTTTTCTGCAAAATGAAAAAAACGTCACCGCGTTTGAGCGTCAAAATATCACAGAAAATAATGCAGCCTGCCATGGAATAAAAAAAATTGTCGCAAGTGATTTTTTTTTATCATAAATGTTTTTGACGAAAGTCAAATTTCCATTCGTGTGTGTGTGTGTGTGTGTGTGTGTGTGTGTGTGTGTGTGTGTGTGTGTGTTTGTGAACGTGTGTGTGTGTGTGTGTGTGTGTGTGTGTGTGTGTGTGTGTGTGTGTGTGTGCTGTGAAATGTGATGTTTTTATCAATATCGTAGGCCTAGGACATTCAGCACAACGAAAGTAGGGGAAGATTCGGCACGTTAGAACCCCTAACAAATGCAGCCCTACCTCCTTCACTAATTTTACTTCACTCAAGGTTAATTATTTGAAAAGCTTACCGTAAGAGCTTCATATAGTACAGCCATCAAATGGCTATCTTTATTTCAAAAAGTTCTATAAAAAAAATCATAAATTCTTAAAGAAAAGGAAGCCCACTTTAGACATCTTTTCGGGTTAAATGGACCAGGGAGTGGTAAATATTGGGCGATGGGCCTATATTAACCGACACGCATTATTCATAAACCCAAACCAATATTGTTTGTCTGTTGGCCATATAAGATGTGTGAGCTAAGGTCTCAACACATTCATAAACTAAACTTAAAGAGTAAATGATTATCCTTAATTGTCAGAACAGAAACACAAACATAACAGAGTCGAAAAGCTAATGCAAGCCAAATCGCAGAACAGACAGTTTCAGTTGTCTTGCTTTAATTGCGGTGCTTCAATGGTACTTAAAATGATGAATTTACAAACGAGTTAAAGTAACCCATTTTAGTCACAAGTAACCCAAAAGTTATCAGAGGCCATAATGCAGAGCTTCAGACATCATTTGGCTTTGTTTTACTGCAGTCCTTTTAAGGCATTCAAAGCTCCAAGGAAGCCGTGATTTGAAATTAATAAACATAGTCTTTAGTTGAAAGGATCATCCATTTCTTTTCTAAAGCTTTTATCTAGTTTAATGAAATAAACAACGCAGGAAAAAATGCAGAACGTAACGTTCAAAATGGGTTTTCTTTCATTACGCTCGTGTTAAGGCACCTAAGGCCTAAATATAATCATGTTCAAAATGTGAAACATAACACATTTATGTAAATTATCTTTTGTTTTGGATGGCTTCTTTTAAAAAAAGACAAACGAATTAATGTTCGAAAACAAAAAGAAACATTCAAAGCACCGTCAATATTTGGATATGTTTCTTCTAAACAAGTGGATGCCACACGCACGCACGCGCGTGCACGCGCGCACGCACACACACACACACACACACACACACACACACACACACACACACACACACACACACACACACACACACACACACATCAGGCTCTATCAGTAATTACTGACCACTGAAAAAAAACAACCGCTATCAACTTCTAATGAAGTAGGTATAAACTGATCACGGTAGGCTTAATTGAGCTACTGGCCCAACTTAGACCATCAGGGGGAGTTCATCCTATCCATTTTGACCATGGTCTCTAAAAATCCTCTACCATGACAGCACATCGAAATATTACTCTAATTTTTGTTTCAAGGGCGTTTATGATATGTTGGAATTCGTTGAAACAGAAAGCAAACAATTCCTATTATTTTAGCCATGTCTTTGATTTAACAGAACCATAGAGGTAAAGAATCAGTACAAAATGTTTCTAATGCTTACTGTTGGTATCCTTTCCCGCGACCAGCCATGGTTTTCTAGCAGAGGAAGTTATGCATGCTGACAATGTACCACACAAAATATCTGAACTTATCTTATCATAGTTTTCTCAAATCAGCATCAGCCCGATTTATCTACTGGCCCGCATTAACCAATCTTCCCTTACAGGGTAACAAACGAAAGTAACTAACCTTTCAAGTAGGTCCCACATTTCTGGACAAGACACATTACTTCTAACTGAAGGCTAAAAACATCTTTCATTGGAGAATTGTTTATTGCAGCCTAGTTGGTTGTACTTTTTTTTTACAAGGGGTCCATTTCTGCTTACTTTTAAAAGAGTGAGTAGAGCTCTCTGCATTAATCATTTTTACTTACTCTTTCATAGAAAGGAAAACTGTGTGGGGTCCTTTTAATTGAGTCACAATTAGCCCTTTGTGAATCATCATCATCATCATCATCATCATCACAAATAACAAGATGCTTTGCCATCTGTGATTTTATGATTCAGCCAGCACACACACACACACACACACACACACACACACACACACACACACACACACACACACACACACACGCACGCACGCACGCACATACACACAGTCTCTCTCTCTCTCTCTCTCTCTCTCTCTCTCTCTCTCTCTCTCTCTCTCTCTCTCTCTCTGGGCAAATCACCACACTGAAATTTTGCTGAAAATCGTTTATTTTTCCTTTTTTTCTGGATCTTATGAAACATTACCAAGGTATTAACAATTGCTTTTTTTCCACAATATGGACACGATACCAAAATGGTGTTTTCCATGTTCAGTCCTTAACTCAAAATGTTTGGTTAAAATCAACCTCGTAAATTCTGAAATTCAAAGCTGTGCATCATCCTGCACCGACCGTGTTAAAAGCACAAAATGTGTTACCAACTTTTGAGTCGACAATGATGAGAAGAACAAGAAGAAGAGGAAACGGGATGCTTAGCCGGTTGAGCATTTATGATTCAACTAGCACACACACAATTGCGGACGCAAGCAAGCACGCATGCACGCACTCACTCTAGGGGGAAATCACCACATTGAAATGATCAACAGGAGCGTGAAGCAGAAACGTAGATCTGTTGGTGTCGTCTGTTTATCGAGTGTGTCGGGAACTGGGATGTGGAAGAGGGTTGTAGGCAACCCAACACCCAGAACTAGGATTGTCCTGGTCCTTCCAGACCATCACCGTGAAGTTGTGAAGACTGCAGAAGGCTGATATCTCAATGTCCGTTCCCCAGTGCTCTTTTCCATTGTCGCCGGGTGTTGCAGGTGTGCCAACTCCTTTTGATATGTACCCTTCTATATCGCCCAGCAGTGTGCTGAAGATCCCGGAGTCGTCTTTGCGCATGAAGTCCATGATGGCATTTCTCAGAGCGGGGTGGTAGTCTTTTACTGCCAGTGACACAGTAGCTCAAACTTCGAAAGAGGCAGTTTCCATCACCCTGAATACCAACTACTTCCTGATGAATCGGCTTGCTGAGGGAGCTGAATTCCACATTTGGACCAAAGGGGATCTTCGGACGCTAGCTTCCTCGAGTTTCAATTTACGAGCCATGCATTTCAGTTTCTGCAGATCTGGTGGATTGGAGTTAAGAACCCTTTCTTGGGGACGTTTGCTTCCTGTTTTGTGGAAACCTTTCGACTCATTGAAGGGTATCAGTCTGGTGATAGACGCTGCTTTGTTCATCTTTTTCGTGGGATGGTCACTTTCAAGGTAGGCAGTGTTGACTTTGGTGAGCCGTTTGATTGTGTACGGTCCTGTATAGTTCGAGTCTAGTTCTTCACCTTTTCTGCTTCTTTTTCTTGAGTTGAGCAATAGCACTCTGTCGCCTGTACGAAAAGTCGTGGTTTCACGTTTCCTATCATATTCTTTCTTCTGTTTTTCTTGTTCTTTCTTTGGCTTCAGCGAATTTTGCTTCTTGTTCCGAACTATTTTCATCAGCCCTTTCTTCAAAAGTAGATTGGGCATCTGATTCTCCAGCGAGAAAGTCGTCCATCATTTTTTCCACATCATCTGAAGTGCCTTCACCTTCTACCACGTGGATTCTGGGCTTAAAAGAGAACGCCAATTCGAAGGGCGAAGGCTTCATGGATCGAGGAGTATGCCACCTTAAACCCTTCAGCACTTGGTTCAGGAACTGCGGCCAGTCTCCTTTTTTCCCGAAGCTTCCTCAGGCCCATTTTGATGGACGCGTTCATCCGTTCGGTGAGACCATTCGTCTGAAACATCACCAAAGCTGCTATGTTAAAAAAAAACAAAAAAACATTCATTAAAAATGACACGGGTTAAATTGTCCGAAATAGGGACAGATCGATTAAGCGATTCAAGCAACAACAACTATATAATTATAAGTAAATTAAATGCCCGCTACATGTCATCATCATCATAACAAAAAGAAGAAGAGAAAGAAGAACTCCCCGTTTAACACCACAGCAGACTATCGATCCAGGTATATATATATATATATATGTGATCTTTGTAGAACAACTTGCAGGGGTGTCGCAAATGTTGCTGTTGTTTCTACTGGTGTGTGTGTGTGTGTGTGTGTGTGTGTGTGTGTGTGTGTGTGTGTGTGTGTGTGTGTGCGCGCATGTGTGGGTGTGTGTGTCTGGGCAACGTGCTTTGGAGGGTACTGCCAGGTTTATGCATGATTGGAGTTCGTTCCTACAGCCTAAAATGGTTATCTAAATACCTTAGCATAAGCGCTATTATGGGATCGTTCCGTGTGTGGCAAAGACGCTGTGGAGATCTTCTGGTGTAGGAAGTGATGTGACTTGTTCATTATTTCATTTGATTCATGCAGTTTTCAATGTGTGTGTATGTGCGTGTGTGTGTGTGTGTGTGTGTGTGTGTGTGTGTGTGTGTGTGTGTGTGTGTGTGTGTGTGTGTGTGAGAGAGAGAGAGAGAGAGAGAGAAAGAGAGAGAATGCGTAAGTGTGCGCATGTGCAAGCGCGTGTGCATGAGCGCACTCTGCTGAGTTTGAGCGAATGTGCTAAGTCTGCATGATTAGTGACAGAAGCCTTGCCGTGCCGAACTTCTGTGCGTGCGATGTGAGTTACTTATATACTCTTCACAGGAAGTCAAGCAACAAATGTAAGGAGGTGCATTTCTCATGGTAATGACAACACGCCCATATAAACTTGGTGTGGAAAGAAAATGCATTGTCTCTTGTTGGCGCTTCTTAGCAAGCACTGCTTTTGCATTTCTTATTAATGGTTAAAAGATAATAAATTTCGCCCACTGAGAAATTCCCGACAGCAAAGAATGAAGAATTCTGACTATTCATTGTTTGTTGCTTGACTTTCTGTGCGGAGTATATGTTTGTCTGGCAGGACATGAACTTTGTTTTGGTATTGTTCACATTCGATTTCTGAATAAATTGTTGAAGTGTGTGTGTGTGTGTGTGTGTGTGTGTGTGTGTGTGTGTGTGGAGACCACGTTGTTTTGACATTTTGCTAACAAAAAACCATCATTATTTTTGACACCCCCGTTGTTGCGACGTCACACTTACGGAAGTGCAATTTTGCACTTCTCGAAGTGAAGAAGTGCCTTGAAATTTTAGTAGGATTTAAGAGACGGAAAAAATCAAAACTTGCAAAGAGCGGCTCCTATAGGGGCGCGATTCTTTCCGTTTAAGATTGCTCGGATTTCGATTTTTGCGGGTGTAAATCACAATAACTATAGATACATAGGCTATCCATATTTAGAAAGAATATGAGTCTGGTTCGACAGATATATTACAGAAAAAGATACATGCGTTTTAATACATTTAAATATAATCATCTAAAATACATTGGGTCAGGCCAAAAACTAAGCAGGAGTAACAATCGCCTATACATTTCTTTCAGTATGCATATGTCGTGCAGCTTACAATGATAGGCTACAAAAAAAATGCATAATTGGGGGTTAACCAGAAGGCAAATACATACACATCTCCATTCATCATCCTGTCCCGTTCTATTTCTAAAATCAAACATCAAGCAAAACAGAAAAAAGAAAACGTAAACTGGGTGTGGGTGGGGTGTGGGAGGGGTGTTTGGGGGGGGGGTGAGAGAGGGGGAGGTATGGGGAGAGGGGGGGGGGGGAAGAGGAGCTGAAAATAGGCCTACTCTTACATCGAAACAAATTGTTTTTGAATGCGAATGTTTGAACCTAATTTCATCCGCTGCGTTTTTGTTCGTTTGTTTGCTTGTTTGTTTTCCGGAAACATTTTACTCCCTAGTCCTTTAAATCAGACTTAAAGCAGAGGTTCCCTTTGCAAATGTATGCACAAAATCTTGCGCGTTTCATTATTTGATAGGAATAGGCCAAGTTTTACTGGTGCGATGAATGACACATAATGGCATGCAAAATTAAGTGGCGACGTGCTTTTCCTATGGGAACAATTCGAATTCAACAGTCTCTGCGATGATAAAATGCATGTACGCCTACATTTGACTATGCAGGTATACTGAAAATGAACGAAAACATTTGATCGCAGCTTGACAAAATGTAACTTTGCCACCCCCACCACTCACACACACACACACACACACACACACACACACACACACACACACACACACACACAACAACACACACACACACACACACACACACACACACACACAACACACACACACACACATCTTTCCTATACCTGAATCATTATGTATTTAACCAAACTACCACAACCTTCACTGCAATTCACCAACCTGCTCATTATGTATTTAACCAAACTACCACAACCTTCACTGCTATTCACCAGCCTGCTCATTATGTATTTAACCAAACTACCACAACTGTCACTGCTATTCACCAACCTGAGGATGGTAGGCGCTGGAGGTGCGATGACTGATGCCGTGCTGGTCACGGTAGTCGTCGATGGCCTGGTTGCAGAACTCTCTGCCTTAATCAGTGATCAGCACCTGCGAGAATCGAAAGCGACTGCACAGGCCGTCGAAGAATGCCAGAATCCCGCTGGCGTCTTTGCTCTTCAGTGGTGCAGGTTCCACATATTTAGTCGGGTAGTCAACTGCTACGACTAAGCATTGATAGCCCTCTTGACTTTTGGGGGGGCTTTGTCAGATCCATTCCCCACATCTGGAAAGGTCTTTGGCAAGGGGCTACCGGTCTAAGCTTGGCCCTCCCCCCTTGGAATGCAGAGTTCTTCTGGCACTTTTCACACACACTGATGTAATGCTCCACGTCTTCATAAATTCTGTTCCAGTAGAATGAAGATTTCACTCTTTCATGTGTGGCGTTAATTCCCAGGTGGTCCGAGTCATGCACGCTCTTGATAACGTTCACCACATCCCTCTTCATCACTACTGCCCTCACACCACCGTCTTTGCTGGCATAGTAGAGCTTAGTGCCATCCTTGTCAGCTGAGAAGTTTTTCGCTTTTCTTCTGAAACTGTCTTTTGAATTCTTTGAGCCCTGCATTTCTTCAGGAAATGTTGAACTTTTCAGAACGTTCACAAGCGCGAACTACTCGCCGGGTTGCATTCCACTGTATTCATAAGCAGTAGCCATCGTGGAAAACAAAATGGTACAGACAAAATTATTGTCTTACAGCATTTATAGCATATCGATGATTCTGACAGCTTGTCAATCATTAAGCTCAAATATCCAATCACATTTATTTTCCCCAAACGTTTTTAAGCCTGCCACCTCCTCCCCAGCAACTCCTTATATTTGATAAATTATTGTATCTAACTAGCCGCAATTCTTAAACATTTAAAGATTTTGGTCAAAAGAAGCGACTATTGTCTCCAATTTCAAAGCAAGGAAAGATCAGATGTTGCAGAGTCACTGTCTTTGACGCCTTTCAACAGTCACAGAATATACAAACAAGTTCAAAAAGTTCCGAATCGTTTGAAATTCACTGACGTCATATTTTCATTTTCATTGTATTCATTTGATGCTCTCTCTCTCTCTCTCTCTCTCTCTCTCTCTCTCTCTCTCTCTCTCTCTCTCTCTCTCTCTCTCTCTTTGTGTGTGTGTGTGCGCGCGCGTGTATTCCCGTATTTGTAATAGCCTTATAAACATACGCCGAGAAACTGACGGACGTTAGAAATTATGCTCTACTTTTCTACTACATGGCGCGTGCACACACACACACACACACACACACACACACACACACACACACACACACACACACACACACACACACACACACTGCCGACAAAGCTGTATCTTGAACCTCTCAAGTCTTGCGGTAGAAGACAGAACCGAAATTTTCAAAAGATGAAGTTCCTCTTGACCAAGATCAAAGACATGTGTTCGTTTTGTGATGCCGCGAAGTTAAGAAGTAAAAAGGTCACATAGTCCAATAAGGTCGAAGCGGTTAAATAGCTAATAACGCAAATTTCTCAAATATCATTGTCCTAATTATTTCTCTTTGTTCATCGTACACTACTATTTAGGCCTATTAATAATGAACAGTCCAAAAGCTGCAACTTGTAATAAGTATACTATAATGCCATGGAACTACTACACATCATTTTCTTTTTTTTTTTTTTTTTTTTTTTGTTTCTTCTTTAAAATAAGATCCAAATAAGAAATTCGGAGACATTTGAGGCAGAAGGAAAGGAGTGTTAAAAGTTGGGTGTAGCGTGTAATGAATTAGGATATCCATAATGTAAGAGTGCGGCTATTATACGATTTCGTGTCTCTCGTTGTCTTCCCATGACTATCCATATGTCTTCCCATGATTCACATAGCCTTGTCACCCTATTATGTAATATTATGGGGATAATTATATGATTTGTTCCCTCGGCTTTGACCTCCTCTCTGCCCCATCCATCTCTGACCTATCATACCTCCTTCAACGGTTTGTGTCCCTCCTGTACTGTAAGGGAGTGCATGAGTGAGGAAATGTATGTGTGTGAGTTAGTCTGTGTGTGTGCCCACGCATGCGTGTGTACATGCGTGTGTGCATAGTCTCTCTCTCTCTCTCTCTCTCTCTCTCTCCCTCTCTCTCTCTCTCTCTCTCTCACGCACACGCACACACACACACACACACACACACACACACACACACACACACACACACACACACACACACACACGTGGAACATGTAAACGTGCATGCGCGGGCATACACAAACTCAAACACGCACATACACTTCTACAAAGAGATTATTGTGTAACTTGCAGGGTTTATGGGGAGAAGTCTTAAGGGTTCTATTCAATTGTCTAAGGGAAAGAATATCGTCCAACGAGAAAATGTTCAGAGCGGGTGGGGTATGTAAAGTGATAGCTGATACGTGGGTATCCTAGGAGAGAGAGAGAGAGAGAGAGAGAGAGAGAGACAGAGACAGAGAGAGAGACAGAGACGAGAGGAGGAGAGGGAGAGAGAGAGAGAATGAGAGAGGGAAGGAGGGAGAGAGAGAGAGAGAGAGAGAGAGAGAGAGAGAGAGAGAGAGAGAGAGAGAGAGAGAGATTGCGTGATTATGGACAAATGAATCCAAATATGTTTGAGCATGAATGCAGTTGTTTCATAGTCACAGTGGACACACACACACACACACACACACACACACACACACACACACACACACACACACACACACACCGTCGCGCTCTCTCCACATACACGCACACATGCTTGCGCGTCCAGAGAAAGACACAGAGAGAGAGAGAGAGAGAGAGGGGGGGGGGAGGCAGAGACCAACTGACAGACAGTTTGATGGACAGAGTGAAACTAAAGAGAGTCAAACAGATAGAGGGAGGGCGATACATAGAGAGAATGAGCGAGAAAAACAAATAGAGACAGAAAGATAGACCGACAGTCAAGCAGACACAAATAAAATCATAGACAGAAAGACAATGGGGCAACTGATACGTAAAACCATGAGAGATGGAGGTGGGGGTAGAGTTGGGACCGAGACCGAACATGTCTTCGACGTCGTTTTTTTTTTTTTTTTTTTTTTTTTTTTCTTTTTCTTTTTTTCTTTTTTTTTTTCTTTTTTTTTTTTTTTTACGGGAAATGCTGTCTCAGAGCGACAACTTTTTTTTACGGCAGCAACTTTTTTTTTTTTTTACATGAAATGCTGTCGCTGCGACATGATTTTATTTTTAGGCAACGACACGATTTTATGGACATTTCTCGTTAAATTCTGTCGCGCTACCAATTTTTATTAAATTAAGTCGCTCAGCGATAATTTTTCATGAACCAGTTGCCGGGAAATACTGTCGCTGCGACACGATTTTATGAGCGACAGTATTATAATACGACACCGGCCCTGCACCTTTCCACCTGTTGTTATGTGTCTCCTCCCTTCTCCTTAATATGATTGTAATAGTTGCCTTTTTCTCTCTCTTCTTCATTTACCTTTCAAGACTACTTCATTTTTCAATTATTTGTTTATTTAATGTTCATTTTTACTTTAAATTACATATTATTACTTATGAACATGTGCAGACGCGCAATTGTGTGTGTTTGTGTGCATGTGTATGTGTGTGTGTGTGTGTGTGTGTGTGTGTGTGTGTGTGTGTGTGGTGTGTGTGTGTGTGTGTGTGTGCACGCGTGCGCGTGTCTGCATGTGTGTGAGTATGAGTGTGTGTATGTGTGTGTGTCTGTGTATGTATGTGCGTGTGTGTATACGTGCATGTGTATCCATGTGCGTGCGTGTGTGTGTGTGCAGGCGTGCGCTCGTGTGTATGTGTTTGTGCGTGCGTTTGTGTGTATGTGTGTGTGAGTATGTGTGTGTGTGTGTGTGTGTGTGTGTGTGTGTGTGTGTGTGTGTTGTGTTGTAGAGTTACCCCTCTCCTCTGGCGCCCCTCTCCTCTCTCCCTTCGCCATCTTTCTTCCACATTGCTGGAAGATTTTGTGCATCAGGAAAGATAGAAGAATGATGTATATGTATATGTGCTGATGATCTCCTTTGGATGTACGTTTGCATTGCCAAAGGGTGATTGTTCATGTATATAGGTGGATATTGCAACCGAGTTTTGGATGTTGTGTTTTTGGGGGGGAAGCTGTTTCTCGAGAAGAGGTGCGGGGGAGGGGGAGGAAGGGGAGTGGCTATGTTTCATTAAAGTTACTGTTTATTGAATGGCCAAGACCATTTGTTGGGGGAAGTATTGATTGTCATATAAGATGTGTACAAATAACATCAAGTTGTTCCTCTGCCTATCTGTCTACCTGTCTGTCTGCCTGTCCGTATACGTTGATGTAATAAATACCATTGTCTCCAGATGTCAGACAATCTTGGTGGTAATGTTGCCACACTTTTTTTTTTTTTTTGGGGGGGGGGGTGGTGGTGGTAATTATTGATTTTCATGTTAATTGTGTGGTTATACCATAACCCTCTCAGTTCTCTCTCTCTCTCTCTCTCTCTCTCTCTCTCTCTGTCTCTGTCTGTCTGTCTGTCTGTCTGTCTGTCTGTCTCTCTCTCTCTCTCTCTCTCTCTCTCTCTCTCTCTCTCTCTCTCTCTCTTCTCTCTGGAATGTTCAAATGCTGTGTTTTTTCCAGTGTCACAGATGATTTTTCCCTGTTGATCGGAAATAGTTAAAATAACAGATGTTGTATTTTAATTGAAGTCTTTCATTTTCTTTTTTAAGATTAGAGCAAGAGATGTGTGTGTGTGTGGGGTGGGGTGGGGGGACAGTTGAGAGAAGGGACAGCTATGTTATTATGATGAAACCTGTTTTGTGTAGAGTCGATAAGACCATTCCTTGACGGAATTGTTGATCGTCATATTGAATGTACTATAAAATATTGAAATATCAACATGCTCTCTCTCTCTCTCTCTCTCTCTCTCTCTCTCTCTCTCTCTCTCTCTCTCTCTCTCTCTCTCTCTCTCTCTCTCTTACCACACGGAATATTTAAATGCTCGCTGTCTTTTTGTATATTGTAAGATTTTCAATGCCACAAGTGATTTTTCATGTGAATGGAAGGAAATAACAACTTTGAGATTACAAATAATTATTGTGTTTTATTGGAAGCTCTTTACAGAACCAAAAAAAAACAAAAAAAAAACCCGTCCATGTTAGTATCATAAAACCTGCTTTCTGTAGAATCTTTTAGACATTTTCCTGAGGGAATCGTTTATTGTCATAATGAATGTACGCATGAAATATCACCGTGCTCTCTCTCTCTCTCTCTCTCTCTCTCTCTCTCTCTCTCTCTCTCTCTCTCTCTCTCTCTCTCAATAACACTAACTGCGTATCTGATTTTTTCTTGAATCTGTTGCGTGGAAATATTACTCATAAACACATCAGCACGGTCTTCATTCCATATAAACTTTTCCCATGTAAAACTGTATTCAGAAGGACTTGTCTCCGAATTGGCATTATCCATGTTGTAACTCAAATGAAATTCCACAGGCATATGATCCGAATCGAATCTCTCAGACACTCGTAACTCACATGAATCACATAATAATGCAAGCAAATCACACGACATAACAAAGTAATCATTTACACTGCATCCATGGTCTGAGACGTACGTGTAGCAACCTTGACGATCGCCATGACACACACCATTAAGAATACACAAATCCAGTGCAGTACACATATTCAACATCATTTTGCCGTAATTATTCAGTACAGAATCCTCAGATAATCGATTAGCGTTGATTGGATGACTTGCATGTTGAAAATCGAAAGTACTTGATACTCCTTGACAATAATGTGAAACATTACCCTTTCTACTGTTCAAATCCCCGCACAACAATACATATGCATCTTTGTAAACTAGTAAACAACTGGACAAATAGTCTTCCAATAATGCAATTCCATTTTCAGAGTCAAAATATGTATAATACGGGGAGCCTTCTGGAGGCACATATGAGTATACATACAATACATCTTTGTCCACACCAAACAAAGTTTTATTAATAATAAGTGCACCAAGAGTATTAGATTTTATTTCGACTTGTTTGACATATGACGCATACATATTCTTAACTAGACACAGAATTCCACCAGATCGTCTCCCTTTAATCGTCAGTTTTATCGCAGGTAAACAAAACAATTTGTATGCAGAGAATACATCAGATTTAAATTCATCAGTAAATGTTTCTACTAAACAAATGAAATCGAAGGACCGAAGAAAGTTAACAAAGTCATTGTCTTGTAATTTTGATAGTAAGCCACTGACATTCCAATGCAGGAAAGATAACGATCTACTTTTGTCATGTTTATGGCTAGTTACATCTTCCAAGCGCCTGTGTTCACAACGATCAATCACAGAAGCACACACAGAAGTTGAAACACACCGGGAGTCTTCGTCATCCAGGAAAACACTCTCACTGCCATCAACACCAAAATCACGTGCACGTTGAGTGTCATTATGGGCTGCACTGGACGGTGATACCGGTGTCGCTTTAGGAAATGTTCCCTCACAGAAATAAGTTTTATGCACATCAAAATAGGGCCGGCCGGTTTCCTATTTAAGTTCTACGAGCCTGTCACGAGCGTCGATGGAGAACTTCTTACCGTCAATCAAAAGGTAATTGTACACCATCGTGGCTCTTTTCCCGTCTTGCTTAGCGCGTTTCAAGTGTGGAGTCAGCCTTCGACGAATGTCCCTGACCCCTTTTGAAAAGTCTTCCCCAATAAATACATCTGAACCTTTCAGCTTACCCTTAGCTTTAAGAATCTTCACCTTTTGCTTGTAAAAGGCACATCGGGCGATCACTGGGGAGTCAGGTCTGGAACTCAGTCGGTGCACACGGTCAAACTCCACATCTTCAGTCAGATCCAGCTTCTCCGTCAGAAGATCCTGCACCAAGCCCTCACAGTCTGCGTTGGTTTCGCCGTCTCTCCGGCGCAGACCGTAGAAAATCAAGTTGTTGCGCTTAGAACGGCCCTCAAGGTCGTCTATACGCCTCTCGCAATCTTCCAGCTTTTCACGCAGGTCGTTGTTGCTCTTCTGCAGATCTCCGAAATCAGATATGCAGTTAGTGTTATTGATGTCAATGTACATGAGGCGTTGAATGTTTTCAACACCTGCATCAAAGATGCAGCACAGTGTATGAAGAAAGAAATAAGAATTAATAATTCTAAATCAAAAGATTGGTTTGATTCTGAATGTCATGACAATAAAAAGAAAGTCCGAAATTTACTTGGAAAATTTAAACGTACGCGTGACGACAAAGATCGTGATTTCTATTGTAGGGCAAGACGCGAGTACAAACACTTGCAAAGGATTAAAAGGAAGCAATTTAACAACGCATTGCTGACAGAACTAATTGCATCTATGGAAAATCAGAAAGAATTTTGGAAGAATGTACATCGAATTTCATTATAAAGAAAACAACCAGTGAACAGCATCAGTATTGAAACCTGGTACGAACATTTTAAGTCACTTCTAACGAAAGACGTAGATCCTAACAGCGGGTTACAACTGGATCATAATGAAGGAGAGGAGGATTATTTAAGTCGTCCGATTTCAAAAGAGGAAGTAATGTTTGCTCTTAGAAAAATTAAGAAATGTAAAGCTCCTGGGCCAGACGGTATAACTGGTGAGCTGCTGAGGTATGCGTGTAAAACTGACCTGATTATGAACTTTTTTGTAACCTTCTTCAATTCTCTATTTGATAAGGGAATTTATCCTGAACATTGGACGGAAAGTATTGTTCTACCACTGTACAAGAAAGGCAACGTGAATGATCCTAAAAACTGTAGAGGAATTTCTTTAAGTGAGGCAAGTAGTAAATTATACAGCACCATTATCAATCGCCGATTACAGGAATGGGTTGAAGATAATAATATCACTGGCGAATATCAGGCAGGTTTTAAGCGCAATTATTCAACTGTTGATCATATATTTACTTTGATGGCTTTGGTGCAAAAACAGTTTTCTTTAAATCGTAAGCTGTATGTCGCTTTTATTGATTTTGAGAAAGCATTTGATTCTGTTAATAGAACTATTCTCTGGCCTATTCTCTTAAAAGCTGGTGTTCATGGAAAACTGTTTAGATGCATAGTTAGCATGTATTCCTGTGTTAAAGCTAAGGTTCGGTGTGGAGGAAATATGACTGACTACATTCAATGTACCTCTGGTGTAAAACAAGGGGATGTGTGCAGTCCTGTTTTATTTTCTCTTTTCATTAATGAGTTAACATCAGAGGTTGTTAGAAATGGAAAACATGGTGCACAATTTACTTGCGATGCTCTTGAGTTGTTTATTCTTCTCTTGGCAGATGATGTTGTTCTGATGTCTGAAACTATTATTGGCTTACAAACTCAACTAAATAATCTATCACGATCTGCATCTTCACTTCAGTTAACAATTAACATGTCAAAAAGCAATATAATTGTGTTTAGAAAGGGTGGGTTTTTAGGAATTAGCGAAAGGTGGACTTATAATGGAGTGTTTATGCCTGTGGTCAACGTATATAAATATTTAGGAATATATTTTTCAACGAAATTAAGCTTTACTTTTGCATGCAAGGATCTTGCCAGTAGAGCTAAGCGTGCACTACTATGTATCATGCAACACTTATCAAAA